>CAJJDO010000146.1:65150-292416 GCA_905183005.1 Paramecium pentaurelia
TTTAATTTCCTTGTATCTCATTTAATTGATCACCGAATTGAAGAATCACTACTAAGAAATCAAAATTTTTAAATATGACTTCAATGGATTAAAATAGGAAAAACTTGGAATATTTTCTCATATTGCAGCGAATAAATAATTACAAATGTTGCATTGATTATTTCAATAAAACAATTAGTTAATTATAAATTTTTGTAGTGAAAATCTAGGTGTATTAGTGAAGATTTCGTTCTTATAAACGATGGCAGATTTCATAAAAAAGAGAAAACATTGTGAATTGGATTAAGCTTTTATCATCAATATATTAATGCAGCATAGTTATTAATATTCCATCTAAAGATTATCTTATGTGAACAATATGTATCATAAATTAATATAATTTTTTAAGGCTTGAATATATGATATTTAAAAAGTCTTAGAAACTAAAATCCAAAGATATAATCATACCTCAGAAAAAAATAAGCATCGAGTATTCATTCGATAATACTAGGAAATAAGATTCGCAGGTAGAGTAGAAGAAGATGTTATAATTAAATTAATTTTCATTAATACTGATGATATAAATAGAACAGTTAAATATTATCTGGTTCTTGATAAAATTAGATTATCTTTTAACTAAATCAAAACAATATACAATTGTAATATGTTTGAATTTTCACAATTATTAAGAGTTTCCTTCTAAATTAAAGCAGCTGAGAATTAGTATATCTGTATTGAGAAGCGATGGTAAAAATAACAAATTTGCTTTGAATCCTCTAAATTACCATAATATGTATTATTTAAGAAGATTAAATGTGGAAAAGAGTGAATTTAGATTACCAAAATTGGTATAAAAATTGAATGTAATAACTTCTTAATTTTTCTGTAGAATAATCTAAAAAAATTTGATGAAAATTTATTTTAATTATAAATATTTGATTTTTTTCTAATGGATAAAATAAAGAAGCTAAATTTTGATTCTGATTAGTTTTCAATAGACTATTTAAGACCAATACCTTCCCTTATTAATGCAAATAATTTATATTGGAATGAGATTAGCATTCTTAATAATTTATAATGGAATTATACTCTTTAAATCAATAGCGATAAATTAAGTTAGGTAAAGGAAATTATATAGAAAGCTTGTTGTACTTAAGTTAGTGATCAAGAATTAAAGGTAAAAAAAATATTTTAGAATAGTTGATTTAAGACTTTTTAGAAAATGACGAATATTTATTAAAGAATTGTGGGTTTACAACATAAAAATTACCAGATATAATAGAGAATAATACAAACTTAGTATTCTTTTTTTTAGTGAAAAGTGTGAAGTCTTCTGATTTTTAAGAGTAAAGTTTTAAATTATTTAAGTTATTTGGATGTTTTTATAAATATTGATGTTACTCCTGCTACTATTGAATTAATTGCAATGATAAATTATTCAATTAAAATACCTCCTGATTTCGTTACATATTATGTGTATTATTGTATTTAATATTGTAATAATATTAAAGTAAATTATAATATACAATCAAATAGGAAAAATAAACATAAACAAAAATAGTTAAATATGTTAGTATTTTTATTCGGCACTTTTTAAAAACTAAGGCAATTGTGACCAAAGATCTTCTGACTGAAGTAAGTTTTTTTATAATTACATAAGCTACAAGCATTTTGCATAGAATTTACCAGAGTTAATGAAGTATCTCAACTTTTCAAATCAGTAAAAGCTTTCAATGAGTTAGGAGCATGATACATCTAATATAAATTACTTAAAATAATCAATATACGAATTAATTTTCAAAGTTCATTAAAGCCAGTGGACTTCAAAATTAAAATCATTAAGTTGTCTATCTTAAACAATTCCTGAGCTTTTTTATACTATTAAAATTTAAATGGCAAAATTACATTCTTAATGCAACTCTAAAAATTGCTTATCAATTTAATTCATATTGTATCTGACCATTTTCCATTCATTTATGTTACTCCCAAGTTTTTCAAATCCTTCAAGTTATTTAGGTGTCTAAATGGCAGTTTAATTAAATTATTCTATTTCTTCTTTGATAGGAGATGGACTTTTATGAATATTTCTCAATTTTTCTCTAGTATCTTTAAAAATAAGTCCTTTATTAGTTTGATTTTAAGATTTATTATATAATCCCCATGATTAATTTTTTTTTGTTGAGGATTCATCTAATTTAGTTTTTTATTTTTGATCCTTTTGTTCACTCTTTTCCTGATTTTACAATGCTTTCTAAACTTTCTATTTATCTTTAGATTCCTTTTTAAATTATTTGGCAAGTTTTTTCCTTTCATTATATAATTATTTATCTTAAATCCCATAAACTCTAATTCTTTTTAATCCCTTATAATCCTTCTAAGTGTAATTTATAACTTCAACAATCATTTAATTGAATATATCTTGCGAGAGTGGTTCTATATCAATACTTAATGATTTATTCCAATCCAAATTTTATTTCCAAATTACTTTATCATAATAAATATCATCAGAGTTATCACCTTTCAGTGTTATATTAACTTAATCTGCATAATAGTTCTCTATTCTAATTAAATTAAATTAAATTACATATAGATATTAGAGATATTAAAGCATTTCCAAAATCTATAATGATTTTTGCTTCTTTATCTTTAGTATACCATTCACCAGTTGCTTTGATAATGTTGTCGGTATCTTACATTGATGATGGAGGGATAACATCTACAATTTTCAAAATTAATTCTTCTCCCATATAATTAATATTAAATATTAGTAAACACGTGTTTATGGACTAAAGAACACCAATACAAAGGTTAGTTGAAGAATTACACACAGGATCACCTGCTTAATTGTTAGAAGTGGCTAATCAATGTGAATAAACTCCAAACATCTTATTGACAAAAGCAATCCTGTTAATAAATAATAAGAATTATTAAGAAGCTTCATAAATTTTAAAAGGACTGAAAGATCATTAACTTTATCCTTTTACTAGAGTATATCTACTCTATGCTGAAGGATAATATCAATAGGTTATAACAGAATGTAGAAAAAATGTACCAGAAGATTAGCTATTAATGGGACAGGCTTATTTAAAGTTAGGAGAGTTTGAACAAGCAATACAATTATTTCAGAAATTACTTAAAGAAGTATAAATATCTTAATATCATAAAGAGCAAATTTCAAAATGACTCTCAAGATATTTTAACAAATATTGCAAATGCAGCAATTCAATTAAATGACTAGGCTCAAATGAAATAAATAAATTAGCAAATATTTGAATTCATTAAAAAGAATAAAAATTAATATGCAAGAGAGTTATTACTTAACCATGCTTTACTTAATTTATAATTAAATGAGTAATTTTTGTAATATATAAAATTTAGTCTAAAGATAGCAAAAGAACTAACTATAAGATTTGAAAACATGGTGAAAGTTGAGAATGAATAGGATGAGGATTTATTCTTAGCCCAATTAATTTTAGATGTGATTAATCCAGGAGATTACAAAAGCAAAGTTAAATAGTAATTATCCATCTAATTAATAGATATGAACTTTTGGAAAAGACTTCAGAATAAGCAGTGCTATTGAATAATTTAGCAGTGTTTTAAGAATTTATCCATCCACATCATGATTCATTAAAAAGAGTAGAAGAAGCATTATCTTTAGATTATAAATTTACACCTCAATAACTCCATGTGTTAAAAATAAATAAAGCTATTTTACAAATCATTAAGAATAGACCAACCAAGGAACAAGGCTTGCCTTTATCAGTTTAGATTGCAATTAATCGACAAAAATGGGAATAACCAATTGAAGATCCATATCAATATCTAATATTTGCAACTAATAATGATAATACCAATAAAATTATTGAATTATGCAATGTAAAAAACTGGAATTAGAACAAAGTCTTAAGCACATTTATTTTGGCTCATATTCTGAAATTGCCTGATGATACTCTTTATGAAAAACAGATTTAATTAATTGCTTAATTCCATAAAGCCTTGGTCTGCAATTATTATATCAAAAGAGGAAATTTAGATAAAGCTTTGCTATACTATACTGAGGATCAACAAATTAAGAGCCAACTTGCCTTGCTATGTATTGAAAAGGGATAACTTGCACAAGGGGCTAAATTTGTTGACTCTTTATAATTCGATGGAATAACTGATATGAATGAAATAGAAAATTTGGAAAGAAACATTGGATTATCAAAGAAGGTTGAAGTCTAAGTGAAGAAGATTTAAAAGAAGAAAAAGAAGAGAATTAGATATCCCAAAAATTTCGACAAAACCAATCCTGGTCCATTGCCTAATCCTGAGAGATGGTTGCCTAAATAAGAAAGAAAAGAATGGAAAAAAAAGAAATAAATTCATAGCAGAACTTAAGGAGGTAATGCAGGAAATGAAACAGTAAATACATTTAAATCAAGCGGAGCTTCTACTGCATAAGTTAGTGCAGCTTAGAAGAAAACAAATAAATATAGAAAATGATAAGTTGATAGTATATTATCCTTAAAATTAAATAATCCTATTTTTAATTATAAGAATTTATTAATATTATTTTTAATTTTGAATGTGATTTTCAAATAATATAATAATGTAAGGATATTTATATTAGACTATAAATTAAAAATTTTTGTATTGCATAACTTTAAATTATATAATATTTAGTTCAAACTAAATTGTTTTTATTTTGCATTTCACATCATAAATCTTTATATAAAAGTTCTATAAATTTAAATGGATAATCTATATTAGATTAAAAATCATAACTAATTACTTAATTAATTTTTTCAATTATTTTATTATAAAAATATTGATAATTTATTATTTTTATTTTTAATGCAATCTTTTAAATTAAATAAGACTTAAACTAGAAAACATTTTGGCCATTTATATACTGGTATGGAAATAATATTTCAAGTTTAATTTTTAAAATTATATTGATTTCATTTTTGAAATAATTATATTGATATTAATTTGTTTCTAAATTAAAATGATTCTGGAAAATAGAAAAAATGTTATTTTGATTTTTTTTGATTCAAAAATTATATAAATCTAACATTTGGAATTTAAATCAAAATTTTAAGGATAATGATTAAGATTATTAGCTTTACTGTATTAATGATCTAAAAATAGATTCTATATTGAGATGTTAAAATAAAATTTTTGTTTCTTGTATTTGAAATAAACAATTAGTAATATTAACAAGCTATATAGTCAGATCTTTATAATCATATGAGGGATACTTAATCTTGTATTACAAATTAAATAAGTCATCAACATCTAGGAAGATTAATTAAATTACGTAATAAAAAATTGAATTTTTAACATAGTTTAAAATCTTGAAAGTTAAGGACATATGGAATTTTGAAATTTTGTTTCCTTAATTAAAATATGGCTAATTTGTGGTGATGTGGAATGAAAAATCAAATGATATGTTGAATGACTATTCTGCATTTAGTTATTAATGTTTTCAGTTCAACATAAAATGACTAAAAGATGGGATTTAAGTTGTTACTGAATAGAAACTAATAATAACAATTCTTAGAATTAAATTCTTTTGTTTTAATATTGTTAATCAAATTATTATAATTGATTGAGGATTTATCTGGATTACATAAAGTTTAATCACTAATAATTATTATTCTAAAGAAACTCAAGATGGGAACCTGTTAATTCTTAGCTCAGAATCTAGACAAATAAAAAAGTTAGAGTGATATTGGAACAGCCTTCCAACCTTATATAGTATAATTGAAACTTACTCCTCTTGTTGGTAACATTACAGGAGATGATGATAAAATGGATGATTTATACTTTGATATTGAAAAATAAATCTCTATATACTAAGTATAAATAAATCAATATAATAGGAGAAAATCTAAGTCGATAATCAGTGCAGTCAACTCTAATTGTCATCAAAATTATAAATAACACATGATCCTTCTTCTCAATCTTTTGATCAGTCTTAATAAATTCTGAAGTCCCCAAGAAAAAATAAAAATCTAAATGCAAAATTTAAAGAGATGATTTTTTGAATCCAAGTCAAAGTAGTATAATAATTTGATGATAAATAATATATATTACTAATTTATCCTAAAAGTATTATAATGTTAATAAGTCTAAAAGACACTATTTCATGAACTACACTTAAAATAAATTAAATGTTGTTTCTTAAATACATGTAATTAATTGAATTAAAAAAGAGAAATAAAGAATCTTAATTCAAATAATATATAATATTTATTACATGATATCCATGCCAAATAAAGAAAATTTAATATTTAAAATAATATAAATTAGTTTTAAAATATAACTAATAATATGAGTTTTTTATATATTAAAGAGCGATTAAATTAACTGTTTGTAGTATCATATAAAGAATCTATTTTGAAAAAAAAGTTGTCAAAAATAGAATAAATTTAATTTATGCAATTAATATATGATGAATTAGTCTTATATAAAAATAAGATGTTATTTTATTATTTAATTAAATGTAATCTAATTTTTGGTGGAAGACTACTAAAAAGGAATAAATTCGATTGTTACTTTCAGCATTTTTAGGAGCAATAATATGTCTTTTATCAACAACAATAGGGAATTTCATTTTGATAGAGATTCGATATAATTTAATCTTTTCGGCTGTAATTAGCTTTCATTATGTATGAAGTATTTTGGATTTACATTTATAATAACAGGATTATATATTTTGATAAGAACAAAAATATTCATGAATAATAATACTTAATGGACATTAAAATAAAAATATTTAGTTTTTTTTGCAAGTGTTATTATTGCATCAGGACTTATATGTTTTTGTTTATATTTTGATCAAAAATGGTATAGTATTTGAATAGAATAGGCATGAAGGATTAAATTACTTCACCAAGATTCCTTTGTATGTAATTTTGGGTGTTTCATTGAGTTCTTCAATATGTTATTTGTCTATAGACTTTATAAATTTAATTTTTGGTTTGAGTTAGAAAGTCTAATATAGAACAATAGTGGAAACTCCAAATTAGATTATATCTTTTATGTTTATAAGTTCATTAATTGGATTCTTATAAGGATTATTATTTAGTTCTTTGGATATTGAAGTATGTTAAATATATATTTCTATATAAATATTAGGATGTAGAAAACAAAACAATTTCATTTCGATTAATTTTATTTGAAGAATTGCTATTGATTCCTTTTATATTGGTTTTAGGCAGTATAGGAGGGTTTTTCAATGAATATTTAAGAATAAAGGGTAGCCATTTATAATCTTATACATTTGAACCAATCTAAGATCCATTTACAGATGAAATTTGATTATTTATATTTTGTAAATTAAGCATATGAAAACAATTTTTTTTGGGAGTGGTTTATTTCCATTACCTATATTTTAAAGGCTTCATAAATTAATAGCAATAGATCCAAAAGTGAGTTTGATAACAGTGCCAAATCATTCACATAAAGAGAAAAACTAAATTAAAGACTATGCTACCTAATAACAATTTAGTAAATGTTTTGAAAATAAAAAGAAATTTATTAACCAAATTTGTCAGATAAGAGTAATAACTTTGTTTAGGAAATATAAGATAAACCTGATCTTGGAATAGTTTGTAATTATGGATACATGATACCAAATCATATTATCGATATTTTTAATAAGGGAGTTTATGTGATTCATCCTTCTTTATTGCCAAAGTATAGAGGAGCTGCTCCAATATAAAGGGCTATTATGAATGATGAATAGAAAACTGGTGTGTCATTTATTGAGATTTCAAAAAATAAGTAGATATTAATCAATATTTAGAGATTTGATGCAGGTGCAATTCTGTTAAGAAAAGAAATTGATATACTTGCAGTTGATAGATATAAAGAATTATCATAGAAATTATCATAATTGACAGCTGATTCAATAGAGGAATTTATTAATAATATTGATAAATATGAGAGATTGAGTCAGAATGCCAGTGAGACAACTAAAGCACCTAAGATTACTCATGATGATTTAAAGGTGGATTTTAGTAATACAGCGAATAAGATTTATAATTAATATAGAGGGATTTATGGAACAAATTTCCATAGTTTAAAATTGAAATATTAGGAAAGAGAATTCTATTTAGAGAATATTACTTTGGTTAATGACTTAGAAATAGAACATTTAAAATAGTTTAATACAGCTGAGAATGGCACATTATGGTTAATAAAGAACAAACAATTCAAAAACTATTTCTATATAAAATGTAATGAGAATAGTTGGATACGAGTCTAAGAATATAGATTTACAGATAGAGGTAGTAGTTAAGCAGCTTATACATTTAAAAATCAATTCATGATGGATTTCAAATTCGATAGTTTGGATAACCATTACAAGTTAAGTTATTGAGTATATATATATATATTTATATATAACTAATTGTATAAAGAGTATTAATAAAATAATGCACGATTATAAGTATCCAAAGATTGATGCCAAGCATTTTCATTATCACAATGATGGCACTGGAAGGTTAGATTAATATAAGATTTTTAGGGATCAGTATGTAAAACATACAAATGGTGGTTTATTGTCTCAGAAAATGATAAGTTCACTCGATTTATCTCCAAAGGCTGATTACACAAAGATGATATTTCCAAAAAGTGCAACAAAGTACAATGAATTGTAATAACTTAGTTCTCGAAGCAGAGGATTACTTCCACCTTAACATTAAAGAATCCAACATTATTTTGGAGATGGAAAAGGACGAGATTATTTTGTAACGATTAATGATGGTGGATAAGTGAATTTAAAAAGTTGGAAAGATCATCCAGATGAAGCATTTCCAGCTTAATTACGAAAATATGGAAGAGAATACTCACAACCTGACTGTGTTTAGTACTTGATGTCAAATAATACAAAATTATAATAATTGACACAAACCATGAGATTAAGATAGAGTTAATTTACTAAGCATATTAGTGTTCCTAAGAAGCAATCTACCCCTTAATTATAGAGCTTTATGCCAGATTTGAATGAAGGAGGAAAGTATCAGACATACCAAAAACTGAAATACTAGAGTAAAGCATGTTCTTTTGCAGAATGATACATAATTTGATAAATCATATCCTCAAACGCACCTGATTTTGAGCTATCAATCTTTAAATGACTGGGTTGTCGACATGGTTTGATAATTCTTCTCCATATAATTCAATAAACATGGAGGCCTTCTTAGGGACAGTGCAATAACATGTCTTTTCAGTAGGTTCAGAGTTTTCAAGAGCTTCAAGTTCCTTAATAACATCTTTAATGTTATTCTTAGTCACTTCGACCAGTTTAGTATTAATAAGACAGATTCTAAAATATATTATTAAATTAATTACTCTTTAGTTTCAGAGACAGGTGGTTTTGGAGTTGGGGTAACAGGAGGAGGTACAGTGATATCTAAGACAAAATAATAATAATTAAATACCATCTGGGAAAACAGGTCTGGAGGCTCCACCACATAGATTCATTCTAAATTTACCAATATGGCCATTCCATGAAGGATAGAAACGATCTTTACCAATGTTCAAATATACTTATGGAACTAAGAAATGGTTAACATCTTCAAAAAGTATGGTTTCCTTTCTGTCTTTGAATTGAATATATCCTTCTACTTTTCTGGTATCTCTATTGTAAGCATAGAAAATGAAATGCCAATTTGTCTATTGTTATTTTTATGGGATAATCTTTGCCAAATTTGGTTCTCCAGCTCCATTCAAATTCTTATAAGTGTAAGTGGCAAAGGCATAAATACCATCTTGAGCAGGTGAAACCCAAGCAGCCAAAGTTCTATCTCCTAATCTTTCAGCATTCTTATTTGCTTCTTCTTTATTGATATGGAGACGGAAGGCCAAATGCCATTATTCCATAGTAGTTTATTTCCACTTGAACCAACCAGAAACACTATATTCAGATGGGAAGGCAGCTGCAGGATCAGATGGGATTTCCAATACTGTAGCTTTGGCTAATTCAAACTTTTTAGATTCTTGAATGAGAACTTATTCAACAGCTTTGGAACAGACTTCTTTTGGTTAAGGATTGCAAGCCAAAGCAAACTTATTTAATTCATCAACATTATCAAGATGAGCACCAGCACCAATCTTAAATACAGCTCTTGTTAATTGACCATTGATAGTTGGATATAATTTGAGATCTGATCCTCCAATAATGAGTCTTAAATATGTTGGTTTTTCATGTGTAACATCAAATGTGACTGATTATGGTTCTTTACCAGTGTACTTAACAAAACCAACAGCTTAACTTGTAATACTGCTGTAACTGAAATAGAAATAAGTCCAAACACCTTCAATATCTCCATATTCAATGTTTTTGTTAAGATTCCAATTATTACTCTTATAATCATTTGTAATAAATGTATAGGCTCCTTAACCTTACCATATAGCCAATAATCTATCTCCTTTTTCAATATTCTTATATTCTTTATTGACTGTCAATCTACTCATGAAATACCATGGTTCACTCTTACCTTAATACATTGGTTTAGGATGTCTGCTCAAATATCTGACCCAATATGAGTAACCATATTCTCTGATATCTTTCAAATTCTCTGGTGTTGCTTCAATATCAGCTAATGGTTTAACATCATCAAATGAAGAATCAACAATAGTTTCATCACCCATCTAGCATTTTGGTTCTGGTAATGGCTAAGGTGGTTCAACTGGTATAACGGGTGGTTTTGGTAATTCAGGGGGATTACCTGGAGTAAATTATGGATTGTATGGATCTTGGCAATTTACAAATGTCACATCAGCTATATATCCACTGAATGCTGGATAGAATTAATCTTTTCCTATCAATATTCTTAAAACTGGAACTAAGTAATGATTTACATTAGGGAATTTCACATCTAATTTACCATCCTTAAATATAGTTGATCCATATGCTTCTCTGGTCTCTCTATTATATTAGAATGTAATATAATGCCATTCAGTGTGTTTATCTTAATGTTTAATAACTTAAGCTGCATTTGGTTATCCAGCTCCAAACATATTTGTGTATGTATAAGTGGCAAATGCATACAATTATTGATCACTTAACCAAACAGCAAGTGTTCTATCTCCCAATAAATCAGCATTCTTATTAGTCTTTTAATCATTTATTGTAACTCTAAATGCCAAATGCCATGGTTCTTATTTTGTTGGTTCCCATTTATACCAACCACCAATACCATACATAGTTGGGAATAGTGATTTCTCATCTCTAACATGTTCATAAAACTCTGGTTATGTTGATTCATATTTCTTTATACCTTCAATCAATTTGCTTTCAGTCTTACCCTTGCAATCTGGTTCTGGTCTTGGATTACATGCTAACACAAACTTATTGAAATCATCTTCAGTATTAACAAATGAACCTGCACCTAATTTAAGAATAGGTGATGAGATTTGACCATTAAATCCTGGATATTATTTAAGATCAGAACCTCCTACAATTAATCTTAAGAATTTAGGTTAGTCATGTTTAGCATCAATAACAGTAAATTGAGTCTTATCTCCAACTCTAACAACACCAACAGCTTATCCTGATTTGTAACTGAAATGAATATATGTCCAAACTCCTTCAATATCTCCATAAGGTATTTATTTGTTAAGATTTGGATTACCTGAAGCAACATCATTAGTGATAAATGTATATCCAGCTTAACCTAACCAAATAGCCAACAATCTATCTCCCATTCTAATGTTATCATATGGATCATTATTTGTTAATCTAGAAATGAAATACCATGGTTCACTGGCTCCTTTAATAAGACTATCTGGCCATCTTGTAAGCCATCTAGTCCAAAATCCATATCCGTATTCAATTGCACTTCCTAATTTATCTTCAGTGACTTTGAGATCAACAACTTTATCACCACTTGAAGGCATGTCTCCAATTTGAACTTATCCACTAACACACTTTCTGACAATCTCAGGTTCTTAAGGTTTAGGTGGTTAAACAGGTTCTTCAGGTTTAGTTGGATCTACTGGTTTAGGAGGAGGTGGTGTAGATGGTACCTAAGGTGGTTTAGGATCTTCTGGGAATACAGGTGTGAATGCTCCACTACATAATTATAATCTCAATCCTCCAATATGACCATTGAATGCTGGATAAAATCTGTCTTTTCCTACATTGACATATACTGAATTGGTTAAATAATGATTGATATTTTCTAAGTTAATATTTTCCTTTCTCTCTTTCCATTACAAGAAACCAACAACTTATCTCTTAACTCTGCTATATCCAAGGAACACAAAATGCCATTAAGCTAATTGATCTTTATAAGGCACTTAAACATATTTATTTGGATCACCTTCACCATTCAAATTAGTATAAGTATATGTTGTAATTGCATAGTTTCCATTATTTCCTACAAATGCACCCAATGTTCTATCTCCCAATTTGGCAGCATTGGCATTCTCCATTCCCTTATTTTAATGAAGACGTATTGCTAAATGCCATGGTTCCATAACTGTGGCTCTCCATTTGAACCAACCACTAATAGAATATTCATCAGGGAATGCTTATTCTTCAGGAGAAGCAATTTCATTAACTTCACTAGTTTAAGCTTCAAATCTCTTAGATTTTTCAATCAACAAGACTTCTTTAGCTTTATTACAAACTGGGAGTGGTCTTGGATTGCAAGAGATAGCAAATTTACGGAATTATTCAGCTGTTTCAACAAATGAACCTTATCCTACTTTGACAACAACAGATGTGAATTAACCATTGAATCCTGGATAAGTATTACCTTGGGTACCACCTAAAACAAATTCTAAGTAATCAGGTTTGTCATGTGTAGCAGCAACAGAGAAGGTCTTTGGTTCATTATTGTCATATTATATCCATGAAACAACTTTACCTGCAGAAGTATATGAGAAATGAACGAATGTCCAAACAGCTTCAATATCTCCAAATTCAAAACGTCCAGCATCTGTATTGAAATTATTATTCTTATGATCATTAGTAACAAATGTATAATCTGATTTACCTTAGTATATTGCCAACAATCTATCTCCTTTTCCTACATCTTCAAAATCTTTTCTACCTGATAATCTGGCAACGAAGTACCATGGAGCTCTTTTACCTTGATACATAGGAACAGGATGACGGGTCATATATCTCATCCAGAATTAATATCCATATTCTCTTACATCTTACAATTATTCTGGTTTGTCTAATACAAGATCAATTAATGGTTTTTATGAATCGAATGCAGTATCAGCAACATTAGTGTCACCCTTCTAACATGTTGGTTCTTTTTATGGCTCAGGTGGTTTGATTGGTACTTCAGGTTATTTAGGAACTTCTGGTTCTCCAGGTGGTTTGAAGTCAGGATCATATGCATTTTCACAAGCAAAGAATTAAACATTAGCTAAATAACCACTATAAGCTGGATAGAATTAATCCTTTCCTAAAAAGATCTTATATAATGGGGCAAGATAATGATTGACCTCATCTATGTATTTCACTTATCTATCACCTTTTGTGAATAGAATAGTCAATACTCTCTTTTACTCTCTTGAATAAGCCATATAAATGTAATGCCATTCTGTATGTTTATTTTAATGTTCAGTATTAATGTACTTATTGGGATTTCCTTTACCGAAATTGTCTGTGTATGTATAAGTAGCAAAGTGATAACCTCCTGTTTTACCCAAAAAGGTTGTAAGATCTCTATCACCCAATAATTAATCATTTTTATTATGTTTTTATCCATTAATTGTAACTCTGAATGTTAAATGCCATTCTTCTTATTCAGTTGGTGTCCATAAGAACCAACCTCCAATAGCATAATTATCTGGGAAAGGACGTTCATTATCAGCTACAAACATTGTGACTTCACTTCCTTTGTTGAATTATTTTGTAGATTCAATTAAATTACTTACTCCTCTTCCTTTCTTGCAATCTGGTTCTGGTAATGGATTGCATGATAAGGCATATTTTTGAACATCTTCAGGAGAACCAATAAATGAACCTGGACCTATCTTCAATACTGGTCTTGTGAATTAACCATTGAATCCAGGATAGAGTTTGAGATCATTACCTCCCAAAATGAATCTTAATTTCTTTGGAGCCTCATGAGTTATTCCTGCTAATTCAACTATGGATGTTTATTTATTAGCATGAACAAAAGCAACAGCCTTCTTTTTCAATGGACTGAAACTGAAATGAATATATGTCCAAACACCTTCAATGTCTTTATATGGTTATTATTTATAAAGATTAGGATTAGAAGTTCCTTTATCATTTGTAATAAATGTGTATCCATCCTTACTTAAGAAAATTGCTAACAATCTATCTCCCATTCTAATATTGTCATATGGATCATTTGATGTTAATCTTGAAACAAAATACCATGGTTCACTCATTCCTTCAAATAATTATTCTGGATGTCTAGTCAACCATCTACTCCAAAATCCATAACCATATTCTGTGACATCTTTCAAAGCTTCCTCTGGTACTTAAATATCAGCAACTGGCTTGACATCTGGAGCTGAAGATGAATCTCCAATTGCAGCTTGACCTTCAATACATTTTTGCATAACTTCTGGTGTTTTAATAATAGGAGGAGGAGGTGAGACTACAACATCTGGTGTAGGTGGTTTAACAGGTGGTTTAGGAGGTGGTTAAATTGTTGGAGTTTTAGGGGGTGGTTCAACAGTCTTTGAAGGAGGTGGTGTTGGACCTAATGGAGATGGACTTGGAACTGGAGTTGTAGTTCTTGGGAATTTAGGATCATAAGCACCATTACATAAATCAATTCTAAATTTGCCTATTATACCATTCCAAGAAGGATAATGTTCATCTTTAGCCAAATTGATTGAAAGTCTTTAGACTAAGAAATGGTTAACATTCTCAAATGTTCTCTCTTCTCTAGCCTCTTTAAAGTGAACAATAGAATGAGCAGTCTTTTATTTAAATGAATATCCAAAGTAAACAAATGTCCATTCTTAAATTCTATTCTTGTGTTGAATTTGATTCATGATATTTGGGTTACCTTCTCCAAATAAGTTATTATATGAATAAGTGGACAATAACACAATACCATCATTTGCAGTACCAATCCAAGCTGCCAAATCTCTATCTCCTAAATTCTTTGCATTATTATTCTCTTTTGTGGCAAATACTCTGAACATTAAATGCCATGGTTCTTATTTTTCTAATTATTTCCATTTGAACCAACCACTAACTGAATATTCTTCAGGGAATGGTGTTTCAAGACTTGTTTTTACTGTTTGTACTTTAGCAGTCTAATCATTGTATCTAACAGCTTTGTGAATGAGAGTTTATTTAGCTCTTTCAGTGCAATCTAATTTTGGATAAGGATTGCATTTAAGATTATAATCGAATAATTCTAATTCAGAATTAACATATGCTCCTTCACCAATTTTGAAGACTGGATTAGTAAATTACCCATTAAATCCAGGATAACTAAACTATTTACCTCCTACTATCAATCTTAAATAAGTTGGAATATCATGAGTAACATCTAATGTGATTTATTGTACTTTTCCACTAGCTCCAAATTTCAATAAACCAACAGCCTTCTTTAGTCTTCCACTATAAGAAAAGTAAACATAACTCCATAATCCTTCAATGTCTCCAGTTGGTATATTTTAATTAACATTTGGATTACGAGATGCCTTATCTAATGCAGTGAAATGATATCCATTATCATAATGCCATATGGCAAGAACTCTATCTCCCATTTCTGCATCATTGAATTTTTGATTGGTGGTTAATCTAGATACAAAGTAATATGTATTTTTTGTTCTTCCTGAAATTAATTCATCTGGATATCTACTCAACCATCTTAACCAGAAACCATAACCATAATCGGTGGCTCCAGCAAGATCTTTACCTTCAATTACTGAATCAGCAACAGCTTAATCTGAACTTGCACTCATATCACCTACTACATTAGCACCTTTGACACAATCAATAACGACTTAAGGTGTTGGGCTAGGAGTTTTTGGCTTAGGAGGTGGTTTGGGTGTTGGATCTTTTGGTTTAGGAGTTGGATCTTTTGGTTTAGGAGTTGGATCTTTAGGTTTAGGAGTTGGATCCTTTGGTTTTGGTGTTGGATCTTTAGGTTTTGGAGTTGGATCTTTTGGTTTAGGAGTTGGATCTTTTGGTTTAGGTGTTGGATCCTTAGGTTTAGGAGTTGGATCCTTAGGTTTAGGAGGGATTGGTGTAATTACGATAGGAGTTTTAGGATCAGGTATGATTGGTTTAGGATCAACAGGGATTACTGGTTATTCTGGAGTAGGTGTATTATCACATTGTCCTCTAATAATTTAAATCTTTCTGATTTCTCCCTCAATATTGATAGTGATAGGCTTCTAACATTCTTCTTCTAATTCGAGTAGGTCTAGAAGTAGAACTTCAATCATTTTGAACAACATTTCGCAACAGGCTTTTCTGGTTTAAGTGTCGGTAGCTGCCAAAACTAAGTTAATTTATGATTTCATTCCATCAATGTGTGGACGGGCAAATGTGTTTGGCATTTCGATAAGTGCCAAGGAATCAAATTTATGTTTTAACATATAAAGGTATTGTAGGTTGTGAACTTAAACAAATGAAACCTGCACTTGTTCTTCCATTCCTTTCTTTGCTAACATTTACAATTCTCTCAATTCCTTTATATCTTAATCTAATCTTCCTGTCTAAGCAAAATTAATAGCCTCGCTAAGTTTCTTGAGGCCTTCTTCGGCATCATAAAGCTTGGATTTATCACATCCATAAGACTCTACGTCAATTTGAGCTAATGATTGCACATTTATCAAAGAGGCACTTGCAACTATAGATAAGAATCAAATATTACAGCTTATAAGCCCAACAAGTACCAACAAGACAGCAACTTTGTTTGTCATAATTTTTAATTATAAAATAAAAACGGATTTTAATCCCCGATCCCCTTTTCTGCTATTGATTCGATAAGGTAATTAAGTACTGATTTTGATAATATAACATCGGAACTCTACCCTTTATTTGGCAAAAATCCAACACAACCAATCAACCATACATTATTAATTAATGTAAAATTTGCATCTCCCCACTTCACAACTCTATTATGAGATCTGTGCACTATCCAGAAATAAGCGAATTAATGATATTGAAAGAAGAGCCCTTAAAAAAGTAATTCTTATTCATATTCTATAGCTTGTAATTTTGGATGATAAGTATATTTTTGAGCTTATCGATGACTACAATCAAAAAAGAATAACAGAGACCAAGTTGTAGGATTAACTTATTCTTCTCTCCAAAGATGTCGATATGAAATGTAATCTATTCAACAACTTCTAGCTGATACAAATGATGAATGTTAACAAGTACTTGATTACCAATTCAACCATGCAGAAGCAAAAAAAGTTATAGACTTTATTTAACAAAATCCATAAATCCCAGAAGAAATAGCTTCTCCCTTAGGTGCATAATTGTGGAAAAAAAGAAGAGCTGAAAGATAAAGTAGAAAAGGAAAGTGACAGTTTGAATAATTATACAATTATATTATTTGTTTATTTTTTAAAATAAAAATCTCTAAAATGATAATCAAAAATTATTAAAGATACTTTAAAAGTTTATAATTTCTATTTGATTCAAAATATGCTTATATATATTAATATATTTAGGGGCTTCCATACTTAAAAAATCTTAATATAAATTAAATAAATCAGCCTTAAAAATTCTAGTTTATTATTAAAACCAATCTTTTTTTTTAATATATATTAGCTAAAAGAAGAGCATAAAATAAATGGTAGTTTTTTTTAATAATAATAATTTCATTAAAAAAATTTAATAGAAATCCAGATTGAATCAATGACGCATCATAACATTATATATTCTGGCTATGTTTATTAATCAAGATATTTTAAATGTAAATATTAGTTCTATTACCCATTGTCTACTTAGGTTAAACATTAGAATAATGTGGAGTCAAACAAGAATAAATATAAATGTTCTTCTCAACCTAAGAAACATTTGAATGGAACTTAAAAGATTTATTTTCAGGATCCTATTTGAATTACACAATATCAGCAAAATAACCCTTCTTTACTTTTAAAAAACCTATCCATTAAGAATATATACCTAAATAGTTGATAGAAGGTATAATATGTTTTTATTTTAGGTATATCAAAAATTGTTGCCATATAAGCAAAGACTGAATAAGGATAGAGAGTATGGTTAAATTATTTTGCTTTTATAGAAAAAAGTGTAAATTAGTTATCGATTTTCTATGCTGAAGGGTAACTTTATTTAAATGATAAAGTAGTACATAAGGAGATTATAGACCACCATATTTTAATTATAAAATAGTGTTTACTTAAAATCAAGATATTTAATGTTTAAGTTTAGAATATCTTAATGATACATCATTTTTAGCTGATTGCTATAATTCTATGAAAAATCCAATATAAAATTATTTTTATGTTGTAAGTAAATCTGGTTCTGTAAGAAATATTAGTAATCAGAATTAAGATGTGTAAAATATAATTACAAAAAGAATTACTAAAGTGATACCATTTGTTGATGCTAAAAAGAATCAAATGAAATTAATGTTTAGATCAACACCAGCATATGCAACTGGATCAGACTTAAAAATTAATTCATTAATTCAAATTTATAATATAGAAACATTTTAAATAGTTAATTAATTAAATATTAATTTAGTTTGATAGATTTTGAATTATTTCTAGATGGCAAACTTTATATTTTAACTGCATTTGATGGAATAATAATATTATAAATGGATTAAGGTTTTGGTTTTACTTTATTAGATAGAATAAAATTATATAATGATGTTAGAGAATTTGATGTTAGTCATTACTTGTCATAAGAAGGATTACTAATTGAAGTTATTGGAGTTTTATACTAAAATAAGGCTGAAATTTATGAAAATAGAATTTATAAGGATTCATATTAATTAGATTTTACTCCAGTTTATAATACTTTATTAAAAATATCACAAGAACTATTAATTATTTAAAATAAAGGGAAAACNTTCTGGCTATGTTTATTAATCAAGATATTTTAAATGTAAATATTAGTTCTATTACCCATTGTCTACTTAGGTTAAACATTAGAATAATGTGGAGTCAAACAAGAATAAATATAAATGTTCTTCTCAACCTAAGAAACATTTGAATGGAACTTAAAAGATTTATTTTCAGGATCCTATTTGAATTACACAATATCAGCAAAATAACCCTTCTTTACTTTTAAAAAACCTATCCATTAAGAATATATACCTAAATAGTTGATAGAAGGTATAATATGTTTTTATTTTAGGTATATCAAAAATTGTTGCCATATAAGCAAAGACTGAATAAGGATAGAGAGTATGGTTAAATTATTTTGCTTTTATAGAAAAAAGTGTAAATTAGTTATCGATTTTCTATGCTGAAGGGTAACTTTATTTAAATGATAAAGTAGTACATAAGGAGATTATAGACCACCATATTTTAATTATAAAATAGTGTTTACTTAAAATCAAGATATTTAATGTTTAAGTTTAGAATATCTTAATGATACATCATTTTTAGCTGATTGCTATAATTCTATGAAAAATCCAATATAAAATTATTTTTATGTTGTAAGTAAATCTGGTTCTGTAAGAAATATTAGTAATCAGAATTAAGATGTGTAAAATATAATTACAAAAAGAATTACTAAAGTGATACCATTTGTTGATGCTAAAAAGAATCAAATGAAATTAATGTTTAGATCAACACCAGCATATGCAACTGGATCAGACTTAAAAATTAATTCATTAATTCAAATTTATAATATAGAAACATTTTAAATAGTTAATTAATTAAATATTAATTTAGTTTGATAGATTTTGAATTATTTCTAGATGGCAAACTTTATATTTTAACTGCATTTGATGGAATAATAATATTATAAATGGATTAAGGTTTTGGTTTTACTTTATTAGATAGAATAAAATTATATAATGATGTTAGAGAATTTGATGTTAGTCATTACTTGTCATAAGAAGGATTACTAATTGAAGTTATTGGAGTTTTATACTAAAATAAGGCTGAAATTTATGAAAATAGAATTTATAAGGATTCATATTAATTAGATTTTACTCCAGTTTATAATACTTTATTAAAAATATCACAAGAACTATTAATTATTTAAAATAAAGGGAAAACATATTTAATCAATATTGAAACTCAAGATTTGATATATAAAGAAGTACTTGAAGGAATTTAAGGAATATTAATCAATTAATACATGGAAGAATTAATATATATTACATAAATAGATGCTAGAAGATTCACTTTATCAAGTGGAAAGTTAAGATTTACATCAGGAGATATAACTGTATCAAGGGAAGTAATAACAATTTCTGCATAGGATGAACTTGGTTTTTAATGTTAATCTCAATTAATATATAGAGTTTTAAATTAATTTGATTCAAAGTTATATGCACTTTAAGAATTAGAAATACCTGATGTATTTTATGATTATCCTTTATGGAATCCATTTAAAATTCCAGTATCAGGGCCAAATATATAATTTGGTACTTATTCTGAAAGTATATCTGAATATGGAGGGACAAACACTGTAAAACTAATTATCAAATCTGGAGGCACTATTAATGCAGAATCAATCTATTCTTAAATTCCATCAGCAAAATCTACACAATTTGTAAAATTAATTAGTTTAGACTAAAATGAATAAAAAATAGCTATTATATTTTAAGAATCATCAACTAAAAATATTCTTACTTACATTTGTTCTACAGATTAATATTATGATGGAAAAGTAAATTTTAATTGCATTAATTATATGAAATTTTCTGCAAAAATAGATTTAGTTAATTCAAATTTCTAATGTTATTTTAAATAAGAAGTTCTGTATGTTTTTATAATTGATAATTTTTACACTGTTGGAATGTATTCAATTTCATAATAAGATGTATAAAATCAATATAAAATTATATATAATTCATCAATATCTATAGATTCTATAAGTGTTGTTGCAAGCAGATTATATGTTATATTGAATAATCAAAAATTAGACATTTGAAATATTGAAACTAAATTAAAATACTCTGTAACTTAAAACACAGTAAACTAATTAGGATTTTATGGTAATTGGAAAATTAGGAAAGTAGTAGGTAATTCTAGATATCATCCTACTATCTTATTCATAATTAATAATGATAATATTATTATTGCTGATTATCATAAAGAATTAACAATTATCAAAGTATTAACCTATGATAAATCTACTATTGATGTATCTATTGGTGAGGATTCATTCTTTGTAGTAGTTCATACAAGCATAATAAGTAATATAATAGAATATGATTTACTAATTATTGTAATATCTTTAAAATGAAAGATCTACCTATTTATAGATATAGATATAGATGATATAAGTAATTATACAAAATTTAAGATTCATTAACAATGACAAGTAGAATTGATTCTGGATTATTATTTATTGCAGCAAATGATATTGATAATAATAATACATCAGTCATTTTGATTTATAAACCTAGATAATCTTTAAGAGATTCTTTAATCAAAGTGATGATACCAAAAAGACAGAAATTATATATTTTTGAATCTTAAATGGCTGCTGGAGGATTTAATCATTAAATCTTTTATTTAAATGATGGAGACGAGCATAATTTGGAATGGATTGACAAATAGAATGGATTGACAAATATTATTATTATTAAGTAGCTCCAAATTATGAGACAAATTAATGGGTGAATAAATTTAGATTAAATGTAAGTATATCAAATTTAAAATAAAATCCAATTATTGAATTAAGTTAAGCTATAGTTTTATATCAAACAAAATCTTAAATAAAGTTTATTTAGACTAATTTGAATATTACAAATTAAAAGTGGATTAAAGATGAAATTATATTAAATATGGTAGGAACAATATTTGATTATTTATTGTAATGTTAACAATGTGGTTAAGGTAAAAATGTTAATATAATCTAACCATTAACATTATTTAAATAAGAATATGGAGATGATTTAAATGTAGTTGATTAGATTGAATGTGGAGGATAATATAGTCTAAGAATATTATTAGTATCTAAATCAAATTTATAAGCAATTAGAATTTATAATAGTACAAATTCATTTTTTAAATCTATTGTAATTTCTAATTAAACTAATTATAAATGTGAGAAAGTCTTAAAATATTTAAATCATATGATTGTAGCATGTCGTAATTCATAAAATTACTAAATGGTAACAATTTGGTGTGATAATGAAACTTCATGTGGCAATGTAATTAAATATTCAGATTTAACAACAAATGTCAAAAATATTTATTCAATGAATTTTGATTATAAATACTTAATTGTAGTAGATGCTCATCCTAAAAATCTTAAAAGTATGGATACTTATTTACGTCTATTTCTTGTGACTTTTGATGATATTAAACATACAGTTACTTATTCTTAAACATAATCAATAAATACAGTTTAATAATATGGTGAATATTTAGTTAAAGCTTTATTACATCATCGTCCCAATTATAGTGTAAATACATATATTCTTGGATTAATGTCTAATGGAGCTTTAAAAATATATAATAGTTCATTGGCACTTAAAGTTAGTACTATAAATATATATACAGAAATCATTAATAATGGTGGAGAAATCATTTAGAAAGAATTTAATGACTTTTTTTTTACTGAAATTCCTACATATTCTGTAAATATTTCAACTATTCATTTACTTTTTACATCTTAATCTTTGAATTATAAATTTAATTTAGTTTATGATACAGATAATTATAAATTAAAATCAATCGCATATAATTATGCTTTAAGTCGATATTATGATGCACAAACATTACCAGGAATGTGGATTGATTAATATAAAAACATTGCTTCAATTCCATACAGAGTTAATGATAAAAAAGTATTTCTATTTTTTTAATTACCTGATAATTCTGTAAATGATAAAAGGATTGTATATTCATATGGTGGAATATCTGAATACCATGATTTTACTTATACAGATTAAGTATCTTGTACAATATAAAAAAATGTAAATAATTAAATCTATATAGGTTGTTATTTTAGGAGTTAATTCTAAATATGAATCAAATATGTTTTATATAAAATATTATGATTTACAATTAAAATATACTATGATAATAGATAATTCAGGTGGCAATCTATAGAATTAAGTAGGTTCACTAGAATTATCAAATACCATATGTTCAGAATAACTTTAATTTAATATCAGAATAAAAGAATCTGATTAGAGAAAAGAAAATTCAATCAAATGAAAATAAGATGATTGATAATAAAAATGATTATTATTAAATATGATTCTTTCAAAATTATCATTATATTTTAAGATATTAATAATTTAGAATATAAATATACTATTAATGATAATTTCATTTCTAATTAAATAATTAATAATATTCAATTATTATAAAGGAATTTATAATATTTTTTTAATAAATAGAAGAAATATAAATAAAGAATAAAATTATATTATTTTAAACTGAAATTCGAAATTGAATATTAATTCAAATCATAACATTTAATTTTATCTTTCTGCACTTTAACTCTCTCTATAATCTTAACCTTTAAGAAAATCTGGACAACTTTCTTTATTTGGATTAGTTAGAATCTAATATGATATCAATATATATACTCTCATCTTCTATTTTTCTAATTTTGGACAATTAGCCATTCTATGTCCCATTCCATCACAATAACCACAAGAGCCATTTAAATCTTCATCTGATTTTAGTTTCTCTAAGAATTAAGGAATTTCTTTAATAATAATAATTTAATACTTTATTTAGATTCTACAAGTAGATATTTTAAATCTAATAGAATTGATTCTTCTTATTATCTATTAACAAATGTTGTTGCTCTTCCTGTTTTACCTTATCTTCCAGTTCTTCCAATTCTATGTATGTAAGATTCAATCTAATTTAAAATACTATTTGTACATCTTTTGGCATATCATAATTAATAACATGTTTAATATCTGGAAAATCTAAACCTTTAGCAGCTACATCAGTTGCTACCAATACATCTTTTTGTCCATTTAAGAATTATTTTAATGCTTTAGTTCTATCTTCCTATTATTTTCCTCCATGTAATCCAACTACTTCAACTCCTTTAATTAAAAGATATTCATTAATATCATCAACATCATTTTAATGTTCACTAAAAATAACAACAGGAGGTGTTGTTTTTTTGAGACAATCTAATAAATAGTGTAATTTTTCTTCTTGTTTAACATATAATATTTCCTATATAACATTCAAATTAATTTAACCACTTCTACCTACATTTATCACTAATGGATCTACTAATGTTTATTTTGTAAATTCTTATATTTTCTTTGGAAGTGTAGCACTAAATAACATAGTTTATCTAGGACCCTAAACTAAGGTATCAATTAATTAATCATACTGTGAAATGTTCTAATATATTTCTAATTTCCAATTCAAATACTTAATCTAACATTCTATCAGCTTCATCAAGAACTATAAATCTACACAAATCCATATTTATTTTCTTTTTATTTACCATATCACTTATTCTTCCAGGAGTACCTATAACAATATGAACTCCATTTCTTATTGATTATAATTATGATGACATGTCCATACCTCCTATACCTAATAAACAATGTATTGCTGGGAATCCCTACTATTTAATAAATTTCATTACTTTTTTCTAAAATTTCTGGCAATATTGTTTAGCCAATTCATAAGTCAAAATTGCCAATTCATGTGATGGAAGTAATATTAATGCAAATGGTCCTTCACCTCTTATTATTGGCATTTTCATCTCTTCTTCTATACATTATAATAAAGCAGGTAACAAAAATACTAAAGTTTTACCTTAACCACTAGGTGCTACTCCTATAATATCTCTTCCCATTAAACTTAAATATTAATTTATAAATTACACTGCTGGCAATCCTTACATTTGAATAGGAGTTGGCTTCTTAATTTTCATTTTGCTGAGGATTTTCAAAATTCTGTTATCTACTCTTAAATCTTAGAAAGATTTAATTGGAGGTGGAGGATCATTTCCTTCTATCATAATGGAATATTTCTTCAAAATCTTATCAATTTTATATTAATCCCACAATCTTTATTTCTTTTTAGGTCTCCATCTTAAAATATAAATATATTATTTTTACTTTGATTTTACAATCTCTTTGCTTTTTAACAACATTAATGTACTCCATGTTGAATTTTTCATAGCATTTTCTATTTACATCTATTCATAAGCCTAAATCTTCTATATATCCTCATCATTTATTTTCCTCATATTTCCATTATCAATTCCTTATTACTTCATCTACATTTTCTCCTAAACAAGAGATCTTTTCTATTCATCCTATTATTATTATTATTGATGCATTTATTGAAAATTTATTTTATATTTAATAAATCAAGCTTCCTCTTCTTCTTCTTAATCTACTTTAGGTTTATTAGCATTTCCTTCAGCAGCTGCTTTATCTGCAGCCTCTTATTCAGCAGCTGCTTATTCAGCTGCTAATTCTGCAGCTTTTGCAGCTTCTTCTGCTAATCGTGCTTCTTCAGCTAATCTTGCTTCTTCAGCTAATCTTGCAGCTTCCTCTTCCTCCTCTTTCTTCTTTTAAATAGCAGCAGCAATTCTTTCTTTTAATTCTGCCAAAGCATCAGCTTTTTCTTCTGGAGGTACTGGTTCTTTATTGACTCTTTCAATTTATTGTAATATCATAATGATTTCTTTTCTTATTCCATCTCCCATTTCAGTTGCAATAGGATTTTCATGCATAGTAATTGATTTAAGACTCTCTAAAGATTTAAGATTATTAAATTCATCCAATTTCTCAATTAAATTAGCTCTAAGATTAAGATGATGTAATTTTGGTAAATTTGGAATATCTGTTAATACAACAATTTTGTTTGCTCTTAAATGTAAAGTATGTAATTCAGGTAATTGATTTAAATGTCCTATTGAAATAATGGAATTTTATGCAGCCCAAATTTATTTAAGTTTCAATAAATTCTAGAATCTATAAATATATTCATATATAGATATAATTACCCTTCAAATGATTCTAATTTATTATTTCTTAATTCAAGAATTTCTAATGTATTATGCCCATTAAAACCTTATGCACTTTTAATTAAATTATTTTTCAATGATAATTTCTTTAATCTAGGTACATTGATTTATGAAAAGTTATTAATTTTATTATTGTCCAAATTTAATTCATCTAAGAATTCAAATGTATTTGGAACATTAAAACAATCCAAATTTGTTATTTGATTGAATGACAAATTCAAATTTGTTAAATATTTAATACTTTATAAAGTATTCACATCATTTAATTGATTATTTGCAAAACTAATTTTCCTCAAATTCACATAATTCAACATTATATTAAACAACTTATCTATTTTCTAATATACTTTATATTAATTTGTACCTTATTTTCACATATTAATTCAACAAATGTATATCCACTTAAATTGGCAGTTTTACCAATTTTTTTAAGTCCCTCTTTTATATCATTATGTAACTTTTGTATTTATAAAGATTCTGGAGCATAATATTCATCTTATGGAACATCTGGCTCTTCAGGTTCAATTGGTTCTACTTATTCAACATCCTATTTCTCTTCTCCTTCATCTTATTAACTCATATTTATAAATAATAATAATAATGTAAAATTTTAATTATTTAACAGGTATCTAATTTCAAAATCCAATCTAAACATTATCACTCATTATGTTTTTCATCTAATTCTCAAAATCATTCTCATAATCTTACACATAATGTAATAATTCCCTTACAAAATGTTAATATTTCAATTCTCTAACACTTCTACCTACTGCTATATTCTTAGCATAAAATTCAAGTATTAAATAAAAATAGATTTAATGTATATCTATGATCTTTACTATAGCACTCAATATTTCTATTTTGTATCCCTAAAATATATATATTATCAATTTTACCATCACAATTGATGAATATAACATCAATCTTCTATTATCATCCACATAAAGATTTGTTTAACCTTATTCTTTTTATATAACATTAACTAAAAACATTATATCATCTGCAGTTTCTATTGTAAACATGATTTCTGGTATAACTGTTCTAACAATATAACAATTTTTCTATTCTAATAATTCGAATTTATATTTTAATATTAACTATTTACCTTCAGCACCTAATTTCATTGAACATTAATTATCCCCTCCATTTCTATTAAATGATGATTGAATATATTATGAAATTATATTCAAAGAATTTATATCTGATTACCAAACAAAATCAAAATAACCATTATTTTATTCAATATCAATTTTCTATTTATCAATTTTTTATTTTTCTTATTATTATTACTTTGCAAAATCAATCATCTTATTATTATTCACTACATGTTTATAATTAGGTCTAAAAACTGCAGCTACATTATTTTTTAATTATTTAAATTCCTCTTTACTATCTAAATATTATTTTATTTTCTATGCAAAACTAGTCAATACATCATGACTCTCAGATCTTATGTCTGGTAAAGCTCTTAAAAATTCAAGCAAATTTTCAGTCTAAGTTTTAATATTAGGTTATTATTTCCCATTCTTAGATAATTCTTAATCTATTTTTTTTTTATCTAAAAATAATTTTCGAAGTTCTTCATTTGAATCTAATTAATATAGAATCATGCTTTATTTAAAGCTATATCTCCATGATTTCTTTTTAATTAAATCTTCTGAATACAGACTATCTACACCAGCATATTTTTCTTTCAATTCAAATAATTCATCAATATTCTATCTCTTCAATTGAAAAGCATAAAATTGTTATTTATAAAATTTTTTATCTTCATCTAACTCCTTTACATAAGGATAGAAAGTATCTAAAAATTCACAAAAAAATATATGTGTCTATTATAATTAATTTTAAATTATTACCACATTTTAATAGACATTGAGTCTATAATTCACGAATTTCTCCCAACTAAATTCAAACTTATTGTAGAAAATATATTTAGTTATCACTGTAAATGTTGGAATTAATAAAAAAAAGTCTTATTCTTAATGGAAAATTAAATTTTCACGAAATGGATCCAAAAACTGCCTAAATATAATGTATCAAAATACCCGAAATTGGCTGTCCAATGAAAGCTTTCAATAAGACATTATAAAACTTATTTTGCCATCAATACATCTTATAGCTCAAGTTTGAAATCTTTTATAAATCCTTCTAGTTTTCCTTCAGATTCTTTCATTATTATTTTTACCTATTCCCCATTAAGACCATCATAATAATAATCAATTTTTATACTGTCCCCTTAATTTATTTCATTTATTTTAAATATTTTAGCAATCTTAAAATGATTACAATAAGGAATTCTATTTTCTATATCATGTATACTTCAATAACAGTTTATCTTAAATCTTTTAATATTACTCAAATAGATGTATTTGAATCTTTTTAAATTCTTTTTTCATTGTAGAAATATTTTAGAAATCAATCTAAATTGAGCTATTTTAGATTTATTTTATCATATAATAATTATTTAATTTTCTTGGATGGTGGTTTTCTGTTGAGTTATAAATTATAATCTACATAAATATTGTCAATTTATTAAAAATAATCATCATAAGAGTGTATCTACAAACAAAAAAATTGACAAACCCGAATAGAATAATTTTAGTAATTTAATTACTTTATCCAAAAATCAAATACTGAATAATAATTATTTTTAATAAGAAATCTTAGGCTCTCATCTTCTTCTTAAATTCGTTTGAAATTTAAATTGTATATTTCAAATAAACAATTTCTAATTTCTCTATTTCTTTGGATTAATTGACTATAAGGTATAATTGTGTTTTGAATTGTACTCTTCATGAGATTGTATTAAATTAAAATCAAGATCAAGATCAAACCTAACTTATATGAAGACCTAGATATATAAATATTTAGTTGTTGAAATATCTAAATATAAAGTCTATTCAGCTATATGCATTATATTAAATTAAAAATACTTCAATACTTATTGAAATCAATTTGAATGTTCTTATTTTTGAAGAATTAGTTAATTATTTTAAATAGTTATGATCCTTACTAAAATTTCTAGAGGAATAAAAAATTTATTTTGTTTAATAAATACTTGTAGCAACTCTTAACTAAAAATTATTTTATTTTTATAGAGATGAATAGGAAATATAAGAATTTAAATAGAAAAGACTTAAAAGAAACAAAAAGAATAAATTATAATTAATAAAATTAAAAATATAATTCAATAAAATGTATATAAATTAACGTATTTATGGAGTAATTAAATAAAACAGAAATACTTTATTATAAATTATTTTAATTAAATAATAATTATTCATAAATAACATATTGGGATCAAGATATAAATTTTGATTATTATATAAAGCCATATATTTAGATTAATTGAAAAAAATAAAAATATCTAGATTGAATATTTAGAAATAAATAATAATATATATTATTTTATAATATTTGTTGTAAAATAATTAACAATAATGAATTTATGATTATTATTTGTTGTAAATATATTATTTAATATTTAATTAAAGAAATTATTTAAGAAATTCTATATAAATAATCATCAAATGGGAATCATTATGATATATAGTTGATCTTATTTAAATAGTGGAAATATTATCTATGGAATGATATATTTAATTAGAATTTAATGATTCTTTATTCTTATTTGAGAATATTACATTATAAAATGTATGAGAAGGTACTTTTCATTTAATTAAACTTTGAATAGAATAGTTAATTATCTTACGTTGATTTATGGTAATATATATTATTTTGTTAATTAAATCATAAATATTACATATTATTCAATCTTTTAAACTGGTTCTAATAATTTTGAAGGCAAAGCATTATTTTATATTTTAATGAATTGCTTAGAAATAAATACTTTAAAGGATTGGTTTGAATAAGTAGTTAACAATTAAAGACCTGTCGTAGTTAGTTTTTTTGCAGATTGGTATTTAGTCAAACAAATAAAATTTAGGTGTGCCCCATGCCTCAAACTCAATCCATAATTAATTTAAGAAGCTGAAAAGAATACTGAAAAATGGTAGTTGGTTTTGGTTAATGTGAACAATGATGAACTTTATGACGTGGTGCAATAATTTGCGGTATAAGTTATATTTGATTATTATTAGAAAGCTTAAGTTCCATCTGTATGTTTATTTAACATGGGAACTCAAAAAGACTTAATGACAGGATATAGTGAACGTAAGATTAAGTCTTTTTTAGAAAAGATTAGAAGCTGATTTTTACTATTGTATTTTAAATGTCATTTATAATATATTTAACAAACGTAAGTATGGTTAAGTTATTTCTGTTATTAAATTACAAAGAATTGATATTGATTAATGAGAAGGTTATTGTGAATAGTTATAAGATTTAATTAAATATTCTGCAAATTGCTTTTGTATCTTTTATAAATGACTCATATTGATATTTTTATTTAATGATTAATGATTAATGATAAATGCAATTTGTTCTATAAATTTGTAAATCGATTATGAGAAATTCAATTTTCAATTACTTTTAGATTCAATTGGAAGGTATTAGAAAAATATATAGAATTGTTTTATGTAAATAAATGTATTTATATAAGGAATTAAGAAGTAACATATTCTTATTTAATATAAAATAATTAATGTTTTCTACTTTCATGTAGATAATATAGTAACAAGTATATAGGGGTTTTATATATTTCCTAACTCCAAAAAAAGATGAATTTTGATATTGAGAGTATATAGTATATGGATTTAAATATCTCATTAATTGATTATAATAATAATATAATTTAATAGCAGCCAAAGATTTTAATATGAGTATTATCTTATTATATTAAATAACATGAATGGTTTTACATTGACCTTTGTTGACAAAAATTTAGAGAAGAAGTATTAAGAGAACTATTCACTTGAATTATTTGGTGTTTTCAGATATACAATGGGATTAATGTCTATATCAAACATTATCTTAAGTATGTTTTTGATATAAAGAGACAAAACATTAATAGGCTATATTTTAATTTCAATTAGCTGTTCATGGACATTAATTTTTTATTATCTAAAGATGAAATAATACTATATATCCTTGATTGGTTATCTGATTTCAACCCTCAGTTTATTTGCTTCATTTTATCATTTGATACCCTTATATTACCCAGATTTTACTGATGAATAATATGAATGGATATTTGATATTTCATAGTTCTTGGCATTGAATTTCGCTTTAACCCCAAATTTTATGTTAAATCAAATATTATAACTGATATGCATATTTTCACGATTGTTTATGCGTAACTATAATTATATAAATCCTTATTCATTTATTTTTGCTCTCTATTTAATACTCTTTTGGTAAAAAGAATATTTTAGACAGAAACACAATAGATCATTATTTTTATTAAATGAGCAGTAAAAATCATCTTTTTCTATTTGGAATGATTTAGTAGATGAAAAAATAGTCTTATTAACATATAATGAACTTTGGGAGAGAATAGAATTATTACATGCAAATAAATCAATGAATGGATATATAAAACTTGAAAATAAGGATTTTTTAAAAGATTTTATGGTTGTGAATACTAAGATAAGTCTTAATTAATATTTATAAGAGAGAGTAAGAGATAAAACAAGAGAGTGTTAGATAAGAGTTATACATATGATAAAGAAGGATAGATTTATAGTGAATTGTGTGATAAATAAATTTGTTGATTTTAGAATTACAATAAAATTTTAAGAGTGTTAATCATCTATAATCTAATAATGTAATAATAATGCTTATTTGAGAATATTATAGAAAATAAAAAAGATTAATAAAAAATTATATTACAAGGAGAATTTGAGAAACTTACTATATACATCATATTATATTAAAGAAAGGATTGTTGAATAGGTAGAGCAATTAAAATTTTATAAATTGAGATTATTTACGGATATTATTTTAAAAAAAGATAATATTCGTATTAATTTTGAAATTAAGCAATTTTCAACAGTACTTCCATTATTTTATACATTACTATTCTGTTTAATGAAAATTTATGATATAACAGACATTTCTTTAAAAGAATAGAATAAAAATAATATTTAATTAATAATAAATGGAAAGGATATGGACATTCCTATTCATCAATTTAAAGTTTGTAAAAAGATAGTCAGTCATTTATTATATTAAATAGGATAAGATGAATGTGATTATCAATAGAATTTTTGTTGTTTGACTTTAGTTAATCAACCAGATATAATGGAGTAGACTTCAAAAAATGAATAATTAGTAACATTCAGTAATATTATGTGAAAGAGTTTATATATTATATTATTTTTGATTTATAAATGTGAATATTCTTTCATAATCCTTTAGCCCATCCCAAACTTTACATAGCTTCAATTCTTAAGTTTTCATTTTACTAAGTAGTAAAATTACTTTATGAGTGAATGTGATCATATACTTAAGCAGCTTTCAAGACTGTATTGGCAATTACTTGATAGGCAGAACTGTACCCAGTTAATTAGACACTATTGAATCTATTTGCCTAAAATGATAAAATCAATAAGATACTAATTCTGTAGGAACAGAGTTTTAACTTAAGGCTAAGGTTTTTTATAAGATAGGAGCATATTATTTTGCATAAAAATATCTAAGTTTTGGATCTTAATAATGTTCTAATAAGGAGTAAGCAATTTTATTTGGAATTGTGGACATGACTAATTCTCTAGTTAGATATAAAAAGATAATAATTACGGATATACAATTCCATTATATGCTATATTTAAGTCATTATCAATGCCATTGTAGAGGGATGTGTAATACATTTAAATAGTAGGTTTAGGATCGAGGATAATCTAAAAAATATATAGATAAAGAATTAATTACAGTTGGTAATTAGAAGGCAGCACATTCAGCAACTATTTATCCATTACATGCTAAACCAATATCTGAAGCAGCAAGGGCTGAGAATTTTTCAGATTCAGTTTAAACTTGAATGACTTTAGCTGGCCATTTAATAGAATTGATAACTTTGATTGTTCGATCCTTGTGTTCAACAAATTCAGGAACTGATACTATGATTTTAATTTAATCAGATGGATAATTCTTCATTTCATCAAGTTTGAGGAATCTTGAAATACCTTCAGCAGCAGTTTTAAGACAGAATGGTATTTCTTTAGATGTATTACCACCTGCAACAAATATTAATAATTCCTAATCTCCAATATTTTATTATTATCTATATTTCTTTCTTTATTCATTGATTCTATCTGCAAGGAAATCATCAAATCTAAAGAATTCACCTCCTGGAAGATAAATAGTATCATTTTAGACTAAATCTTTATATTAAGGACTGTTTGATAGAAGATGTCTAAATGCTCTATAAAGTCCATCTGGTCCAACTTATGTATGAGGGAATGTAAATTTTTCCCAATTACTCTTTAATTAAATAATTATGATATTATACTTGTTTCATTGGAGTTCTTGTGAACCAATGATCTACATACTTTTAACCATATTGAGGTTAATCTTTATGTGTTAAACCATATTGGAATGTAGGAGGACAAATTCGATTGAAATGACGATAGGACTCTCTTAATTTCTTATAGAATTGAATCATGAAGAATTCATTTTCAAAATTCAAGAATGCTGATGGTTGATAATGTTAAACAATTTCAAAGTATTACTTATCAAGTTTATTCAAAACTTTTTTATTGATCCATCTCTTGTACATATGGACTGGATGCATTGCATTCTCAGTACTAACTTAGCAATAGAGTGTACGCTAATCTATAGAAATTTCTGAATGGAAAGAATGGTTTGTATTGGAATTCATGATAATCTACTCCAATTGTTTCTAATCCTTCATGACCCATTTAAGGACCTCCAATACCAACAAAACGGAATTCAGTGTCTGGTTTGGCTACCTTAATGGCTGACATCACACGTGCCAAATGTACATCTGTTGAAGGACAAGCAGCAGACAAAAAAATCGTAGCTTATTTCATTAAATATTAAATCTAATAATTATCAAAAGTTTCTTGCAGACATTTTATCAACTATATCCAATAAATCTTCTTTGATTTTCTCAGGATCCATTTATTTCAATTTCTTAAATACTAATATATATAACACATTGCAGCCATAGTATTTATTGTGTATTAACCAATATATTATCAAAAATCTCACTATCCCATATAATGGAATCATCTTTTCTATTATTACATAAAGTAAAGGATCCAATAATAACATTACTCCCAATATCATATAATACATAATTTAACGTAACTAATCTTATTCACTATTCAATTTGAATTTCATTGGATAAATTATAGCAGTCAATAACCAAATTATTTTTACATAACTTAAAATCCATATACTCAAAAATAATATCAAATATAATCCCAATCGAATTAAATTATAATCATAATTCTTTCTTACAATCTTCATAAATATTTTATTCAATGCTATTTTCTAAGCAAAACGATTAATGATTTCCTCATCAACAATCTCATGTATTTACTTTATCACACTAACATATTCTTCATTCAAATGAGATTAATCATTAAAACTTTATTTTTATGAATTATTCATTATAATTAATAAATAAAATTCATTGATCTTTATAATATTAATTGTTATTCCAATCAAAATTCTCTAATTTTATTTAATTAGTTCAATTTATTATATAAAAATATATTAAAATGAACAAGATAAATAAATAAAACTTATTCAAAATATATATATTACTTTAATTAAACTAAGGTTGTAAAAATACCTTAATTTAATTAACTATGATATAAAAAAATTAGACTTAAATATATATATATTTAATTCTAATAATTATTTCTATAAATACTTTATTTATCAAAAACAATTTATTTTTATTATATAAAATTTTTGCGTTTATTATGTTGAAGAAATTGTTATAAAATTATTAAACACATAATCCCTAATTATATAAATTTTTATAATAATTTCTATTGTATCTTATATTAATTATGTAAATAAATTATAATATTTTGATATAAAATCAAAGTTAAGCTGTAGTCTTCTAAAAACTTTGGAGCATTTCCTCAGTTTTTGAGAAATTTGAGTTCCAATTTTGTAGTATTTGTGTATCAACAACTTTTGGGCCATCACACACAGTTGTGATTTGAGTAGTCGAGACTTCATTTGACAATTATTCCATAGCATAAGCTAATAGAATGTCTTTTACAGAAACACCTGAGCATTCTGGTGTTGTCATCTCTACAGTAACTACATTTTCTTTTTATGTCCATTTTGGATAATCTAATAATTAGTAGAAATTGATCCCATAAAAGCAAAAGTTTCTTTGAATGAATTGAATTTGAATTCTTTAGTTAGCTTTGAGGAGTCACTTGATGTTTTCCAGGGTAGAGAATGGATCTCAAGAGCAGAATAGATTTGTTCGGAATTTAATTTGGTTACTGAGACAGATGGCACATCTTTGAAATCTCTAATGAATATTTTAAGAGAATTAATGATGGCTGGTGTTCTAAATCCAAGTTCGGAGATGTATCTATACATGTTGAAGTTGCTGAGATATTTTTATTATTACAATTGCTTCAAACTAAGAATCACTTTTCAAACCTTTATTAATGCGAACCATTATTTTTTCAAACGCAATATTATGATCAGTTATTTAATTTTTAATAATAATTAAAGCAATTTACATATATTATCATATCTATTCAATAACTATCATCATAATAAGTTAAGAATCTATATAAGTTTATGATAACTTTGTATAAAAACCAATAAAAAATCAAAGCTTAATTTTAAAAAAATATTGATAATACTCAAAAGTTAATAAAAATAGAACAATATGTTTGACTCATTCATCTTATTGTTTAATTCAACATTCTACAATTTTTAAGACAATCAGATAACAAATATATGTAAATCATAATTTTCATATGAGTACTATATTTAGAATAAATAAAAAAGTAAGTTAAATAAAAGTAAATTCATATTATAGAAATATAATTGAAATAGGATAAGCACTTAATATTATTGTAATTTCTATTATGTATATATATATAATTGTTTGTTTAATAATTAGTTAATTTATATACATAGAACTTTTGAATATTATAAAAAAAAAAAATNTCTAAAAACTTTGGAGCATTTCCTCAGTTTTTGAGAAATTTGAGTTCCAATTTTGTAGTATTTGTGTATCAACAACTTTTGGGCCATCACACACAGTTGTGATTTGAGTAGTCGAGACTTCATTTGACAATTATTCCATAGCATAAGCTAATAGAATGTCTTTTACAGAAACACCTGAGCATTCTGGTGTTGTCATCTCTACAGTAACTACATTTTCTTTTTATGTCCATTTTGGATAATCTAATAATTAGTAGAAATTGATCCCATAAAAGCAAAAGTTTCTTTGAATGAATTGAATTTGAATTCTTTAGTTAGCTTTGAGGAGTCACTTGATGTTTTCCAGGGTAGAGAATGGATCTCAAGAGCAGAATAGATTTGTTCGGAATTTAATTTGGTTACTGAGACAGATGGCACATCTTTGAAATCTCTAATGAATATTTTAAGAGAATTAATGATGGCTGGTGTTCTAAATCCAAGTTCGGAGATGTATCTATACATGTTGAAGTTGCTGAGATATTTTTATTATTACAATTGCTTCAAACTAAGAATCACTTTTCAAACCTTTATTAATGCGAACCATTATTTTTTCAAACGCAATATTATGATCAGTTATTTAATTTTTAATAATAATTAAAGCAATTTACATATATTATCATATCTATTCAATAACTATCATCATAATAAGTTAAGAATCTATATAAGTTTATGATAACTTTGTATAAAAACCAATAAAAAATCAAAGCTTAATTTTAAAAAAATATTGATAATACTCAAAAGTTAATAAAAATAGAACAATATGTTTGACTCATTCATCTTATTGTTTAATTCAACATTCTACAATTTTTAAGACAATCAGATAACAAATATATGTAAATCATAATTTTCATATGAGTACTATATTTAGAATAAATAAAAAAGTAAGTTAAATAAAAGTAAATTCATATTATAGAAATATAATTGAAATAGGATAAGCACTTAATATTATTGTAATTTCTATTATGTATATATATATAATTGTTTGTTTAATAATTAGTTAATTTATATACATAGAACTTTTGAATATTATAAAAAAAAAAAATATAATAAAAATAAGTATATACTTTAAACATATTTATACATTCAACAACATCCTTCTTTTTCTTTTTTATTCTCTTCACTTTGCTATCCAATTTTTTATCCAGTTGTTTATTGTGTTTTTTGAGGCCTTAAAATAATAAGAAAATTGATACCCAGTTCCTTTTGATCCTTGAGAATCCTTTTTGGCTATCAATTTTCTAGCTAAAGATAGAAAGGCTTTAGAGACTTAATCAGCAGTCTTGGCACTTACTTCCATGTGTGCCATTTTTCTTATACTAGCATAGTCTAAGGCCTTTTGTGTAGTTACTCTATTATAGAGGAGATGCGCAATTACACTTTTTCCTCAATATCACTTTTATTTCCCAATAATAATAATTCAACATTTTTTTCAGCATATGAATCCACTTCGTTGATCCAAAATTTGTCAATATCTTCAAAGGTAGCAAGGGAGGAAACATCATAGACTAAAACAATTCCATCAGCTCCCTTAATGTATATATAATTGAATACTTTATAATATGCACTTGTAATGGTTCTAAATCTCTCTTGACCAGCAGTATCCCAAATTTGTAATTTAACTTTTTTGCCATCAATTTCGAGAGTTTTAAATCTAAAATCTACACCGATTGTAGTTAAATAGGAATCACTAAAGGTGTCATCTGAAAATCTAAGGAGCAATGATGATTTTCCAACTCCTGAGTTACCTACTATCACTAGTTTAAACAAATAATCATATTCCTTGATCATTTTGATATCTTGATAATTTAAATAATACAACACAGAAGTTATCAGTATATATAAACTATATATAAATTCATTCCACATTATTAATACTAGAAATCAATTTAACATGAGCATCACATAATTTTGGTGGATACAATTCTAAAAAATTTGAAGGTTTATTTCTATAGATAACTAGTATAAGAAAATTGCTATCTTTTCTTTCTATTCTTGAACCTATCAATTATTTATCTGATTTAATTCTAAGAAGATTAATTAAAAATATACGATAATAATGTTGAGACAACTTTATTCTTAAGATTGTACAATAATAATTAAGAGCCTTGAAATGATATATGTAGATAGTCATCATTAATTAGATTTAATTGAAGTGGTTTTGAATAATTGAAATCAATTATTTTTTCAATTTCAATTGAATTCATTTTATGAATTAATGTATAAAAATATCCCTTTTCAGTGATAAGATATATTATAGTTTTATGATATAACATCTTATAGATAGTGCCATTAATTTAACATTGCTATTTCCAATAATCATTATATTAATGGATGGTCTACCCAAATAATTTGAGTTGAGATGCACTTAATTATCTGAATTTATCTAATTCCCAATGAGTATATTTAGATATTTAATTAGCAGCTAAAGTGAAAATAAGATTAGCTGAAGTAATGATTCCAATTTCTTAATTAAAATAAGCCTATCCAATATTTATATTGTATTTTAATTTTGTAATTTTAGTAAATTGAACATCATTAGACTATTGGAGTATAAGTAGAGTTCCATCTTCATGGACAGCAATGTACTATTATTAATTTATTTTGCCTCATAATTTTATGGATGATACCAATAAAGATAATGGCTACAGAGAAAGTTAGATTGTATTATTTCTCCCGCCATTCTTATAGATTGAAATCAGCTTGATCATTTCTAATTCGCACAAGTAATCCATTTCCATTTTCCAATCCTAAAAGACACTATAAATATAGAGTTGAAGATCAAAACCGTGTCTTCTGAAATATTCTATCCACATAAGGCAGATGGGAAATTTTGTTTTAAACTATATCTCTTAGCTTCTGTGTAGGCTTCAAAGGTTTTATCAGTATAGCTAACAATAAATGATTTATTGTCTAGAGTGTGAATGTATGTGGGTTATGTTTGGACTCGATTTTGAGATAGCAATTTAAATTACATATTATAATAATTAATTAAATATATATTAATAACAAAATACTTACATAAACTTAGATAGTTTTTATTCAATCCTTAATAAATAAACATTATGATATTAAATTTAAGTTTAAATAGAATACTATATAATATATTACATATCAAATTAATTTATTTATTTTTATGAATATTCTTCAAATGGTTTTATATACATGAATTTTTGATAATTAATAAACTTATATGAATGAATAAATAATTGGAGAATATTGTTTTTCTATATTAATATTTTAGTATTAATCTAATTAAAAAATAATAAACTATGACATAATTATTTAAATTATGTATAATATTCTCCTACTTGTTTGCATTATTACAATAATACAATCCAAGCTTAAAGTTATTAGACCATCAAATCTGATTAATGAGCACATTGATTATAGTATTGCCAATTTTGGGTAGTCTTTGTTATTTATGTAAACTAGAATTATACCATTTGGACATCGTTTGATGGGAACAGTAGATATGGCTTATCCATCAAATGGATGTAGTGATCTATTACCTACTTATGGAGCTCACTTTATTTTAATTGAAAGAGGGGACTGTACATTTGTAACGAAGGTTAGGAATGCTGAGAATGCAGGATATAAATTAGCAATTATTGGAAATTACAATGATGATCCAATCTAATCAGATTTTGCTATGGCTGATGATGGTCATGGATATTAGGTTTTTATAGAATGTTTATTATTAGGTGACAATCCCTTCTATATTCATCAAAAAGAAACACTTTACTTAATTATAAGATAAGGCAAATAATTATAAAGTAGAGGATTCAAATGATGAGAAGATTATGATGCTTTTAAAATTTGATGTTGTTAAATCAGATGTAATATCAGTGATATTTGGATTGAATGTATAAGATAGAGAATCTTACAGAATTGTTGATGAATTTGAACCATTTTACAATAAATTGGAATCTCAAAATATGAATTATACTCTAGTATATTCTATTATGAGTTTTCATTCTTCATACGATAGCTCATAACAACAAAATTCTGATTGTATTTGTTAAAATAGATATTGTGCATTTGATCCTGATGGACCAGCTATTGGAACTGGAAGAGATGTAGTTTATGAAGTATTAAGATAAACTTGTCTATTCTAAAAATACCCAAAGAAATGGTTTGGATATATGGTAAATATATTTTAATAAAATGTAGGATTAATTCAATTTCAAATGTTCAAGACCTTAAGCATACTCTGCATGTAGTTAATAGGTGTTAGATATGTTGGAAATTCCTAAAAATGAGATTCAACAATGTGTTGATGCATCATTTATTGACTAATACACTTAATAATAAACAAAAAATGAAACTAATGCAATCAATACTTTATTAGAATAATAATTATATATCTAATAAGTAGCAGGAATGAATGGATTTCCATCAGTTCTAGTAAATTCTTTAGCTTACAGAGGATAGTTTTCTGGAAGTGGAATATTTGGAGAGATTTGCAATAGTAAATATTATATTTATATATATATTAAATTAGGTTTTCTAACTACACCTGTTGAATGTAGTGCATTTGTTGATGAATATTAACCTCCTGTTTTAGAATAATCGAATATTCTATATATCATAATAATAACTGCTTTTGTTATATTTTTCCTTTTACTTGGTTTTTGTGTATTTAGAAAATTCATTGAAAGAGATAGTAAAATGGTTACTCAACCTTAAGTTAATGAGATGGTTAGTCAATACATTAAATTTTATGAGGGTAAAGATAAATAAAAAGAAGGAACTATTTGAAATATATAAATTTGTGAAATTTAATTTAAGAAATTCATATTTTATACAAAAAAAAGTATTCAATTTTTTATTAATTAGAATTATAATATATTTTAAATATATTCATATATTATTTATATAAATTTATATCATTAAAAAAATTCATATTCTTTTCAATTTATTCATTTCTTTTTTTTCTTTTATTTGAATTATTCCTATAATTAATTTAATGCAAATGTTTCTGTCTCTACTACTTCAGAATGAACACTTGGATCTGAATCAAAATCACCACCTTTAGATACATGAGATTGTGCAGTCAATGGAAATTCATTATTATCAAACCATTAATTATTGATTTCATTCTTTATGTTTATAAAGAATAAATCGTATTCATCAAATCCTATACTACAATCTCCATATTCATCTTAACATCCCCTTTCTAATTGTTCTTATGTTATACAATTAGAACCATAACAAAACAAATTTCTTAAACTTCCTTTTTGTGTTTTCATTCTCCCTTTCTCATCTAATTAATATAATCCAAAACTATATTAAAATTAAACTAAATTCCCATCTGTATCCTTAATTTCTATTTAATTGCATTTGCATTCTTTTCCATCAATAAATTAATTTGAATTTGGTTCATCTTAAGAAAGTGAAACTCTAACTTCTTAAGTGGCAAGCATTTTCAAAAATAAGATTTTTGATTTACCCCTCAATCCTGTAAGATAATTTGCTTCCCCTTTCTTATTTATTTACTATTCTGGAATTGTAATATAATCATTCTAATGATTATTAAAATATGGTCTAGGAGGTTTCGTAAAATAAATTTTAAGCTCTCCCTTTTTGTATTCAGGTAATGCAACATCCTTATATTATCATGTCTTACTGTATAATGCCAAATATATTTTTATGGTACAAGTGATCCAAAACATGAACACTTCAATGATTTACATAATGGACAAGTATATACTTTTTAAGTATAAGCATTTATTTGTTCATTATTAATATACATAACAGGACCACTAAGTAATAGTTCTGCACACTCGAATGCTTTTTGTCCACTTCCTACAATATGTCTTGGATTTTATTTTAGAGTTTCGATCAATCCTTATTCTTAACAAAATATGTCTGCTGGGGTTTACTCTCTTCCTGTACAAAGTAATATATGCTTAAAAAATCATTTATTTATTGTACTCTTGCTTTTATTGTTCTGTACTTATCTTTTATTTGAGTATCAGCTCTATATATAAATTATATTAATAATTTTACGATAAGCTTTGTGTTCTTATCTAAAACCATCCATCAGCTAACAGTCTGATTGCTATTGCTTCTCTTTGGGGATGAAATATTTGTAATTTTTTAAGTGTGTATATATGTTTCAACAACACACTACCTAACAATCTTAAGAAGTATCCTGCTAATGATTTTGGTGGACATTTCTCTCCATATTATATAAGAGTCTTATAAGCCTGAGTATCTGTTAGATCTTTACAGATTGATATCATTTAGTTTGTTTTATGAAAGTACATTAATTTCAACAATTCAGTTGCTGGATATGTTGTATAATTCATTTTATTCTCTAAATTTCCAGAGCCAAAACATTTCCCTTTCTCTACAATCCCTATTCCTAATCCATTCAAATATTCAGGCAATCTTTATTATAGAATTAAAAACTAATACCTAGATGTCCTAAACAAATTATATAAAAATTTAACAGAAGCAGGTCCTCCTCCAATTATCAATAAGTTATACTTTTCTTCAATTTCCATTTTTTTTATTTATTTAAAATAAATAATCACTAATACTAATTTTCATAAATGAATTGATATCTACTAATTATTCATTATTTTATTATTAAATCTATTATTAATTTGAAATATACAATAATCACAATAAATTTGAGTAGTATTTTAATTTGGAAATCATTTATATCTATATTGTATTAACATAAAAATTATAATTTAATTAATCAATTATCCTTGTACATCTTAAAGTAAAATTTAGTAAAAGTATCTAAGTTAGAATCTATTTAGAATTATAAATTGTCAACCCTTTCTTTAATACATTAAGTATTATAAAAGTAATTCAATATATATAATGTATCCATTAATAATTTATTTAGAATTCTTTAATTATAAATTAAATTAGACCCTAGATGAGTTTATTATAAATATTATATGTAATGAAAAAATTTGCAAAACAAATTAATATAAATCAATTTACGAACTTAGCATTGCCTGTTTTATGTTATTAAGCTGCTCCCTATCCTTATTCAGCTGGCTTTAGGATTTAGAATGAACACATTAAGGATTCATCTATTGACATCATAGCACCTATGATTTTGAATTATCTTAGTACCAGCATTATCAAATTCTCCACAATAGTTTGGTGCTGAAAACAATGTGACTAGTTATCTTTTAGAAAAGAATTCATATCCATCTTCCACAACCTAAATAGTTTAATTTTAATACTTAATGAGCTCTACATATTAGATCTAATTCATGTTTTTTTAAGAATACTTATACTATTTCTTAGCTATATACATATGAAACACCTCTCTCATTATCTGCCCAACCTTATACATCTTTATCAGGATCTGACCATAATAAATCACACAATAATCCAGTGTCTGGTACATCTGTTGGTCTCATTATTCGTCTTATTTATTCCAAATTTGAAAGTTCAGGAGATAATCCTCCATGCATACATAAGATTTTTTCATCTATCAATGCTGCAACTGGTAAACAATTAAAACAATCTGTGAATGTTTTCCATAATTTAATTGTATATCTTCTTTTGCCTATATATTGATTAAATATTTACATTCATCATAAAATCCATAGATTCTATTAATTGATGCACATTCATGATTACCCCTCAAAAGAAAGAAATTTTCAGGATACTTAATTTTGTAAGCTAACATTAAACATATAGTCTCCAATGATTATTTGCCTAAAATTAACATTAATTTAAACCTCTATCAACATAATCACCTAAAAATAAATAATTGCTTTCAGGTGGATACCCTCCGTATTCAAATAGTCTTAACAAATCAAAATATTGCCCATGTACATCTCCTAAATTAAATTAATATATTTAATAAATACCGCATATTTTTAAAGGAGCTTCTAATTCCAATAAAATAGGTTGTGATATGAAAATATCTCTGGCTTTGATGCAAAGACCTCTTACTTCAGCTTCACTAAGATTTACGTTCTTCCCTGGTTTACTTCCCCTTACACTTAACAACCTTTCAATAATATTATCCACATCAATTTCACCTTTACCATCCTTATTCATTTAATTAATATAGAAATTAATATTAATATTAATTCATTTAATTAATTCATTTAATTTCTTTTATTAACTGTGAGAATTTTTATTAATTATATTAAAAATTTAATCCTAATTGAAATCTATATCAAATTAATATAAGATTCTTATATAATTCCTGTTTTTTTTTTATACATCTCGAATAATACTACCAATCTCTCTATCTGCCTACCAAATGATTTACTTAAATTCTTATTTCCAAAATCAATTTTCTTTTTTAAAGTAGTTAGATTTCAAGTAATATATAAAGAAAGTATTATTAATATTTTTTTTAAAATTGAGTGAATAACCATATTGATTATAAGAATTCTAAAAAAGCCATTATTCTATTATGTCATAATTTGAATATATTTTTTATTTTCTAATAAATCTTTATCTATTTAATAAGATATTTTAGTTTAGAGAATGGTCTTGTAATAGTGAGAATTGTTGAGGTTACAGAATTTAAATAAGAATAATAAATTTTGATAACTACTTATATCTATCACAATATTAACAAAAAAAGAAAAGTTTTAAGAATTACATAAAGATTTAAAAGATGAGATATAACCATTAATAACTAATTGAAACAAATTATTTATCATTTTCTTTTTAGTTTCTATTCTGAACTTTATTTGAAAATGGGTTTTAATCTTCTATCCTAATTATTGATTAAATTAAAGTGTACTTTTTCATGCATAATGGTAGAATATTGAAAGTGTCCTTAAAGTTCTTCTACTCCTTAGATTCTTGCATAAGTAATTTAACAAATCTATTATTATTAAGAATACAATTACTTTTTCTGAATTAAATTTACTCCACTTTCTATTATGAAATTCTAGATAAAACTTTGGTATGTCTTAGGGATCATAAAAATTGATAAATGCATATCCCACATTGCATTTGTTCTATTATGATTTATATTAAAATTATACTGTAAAGTCAATTGGTAAATAAAAAAAATTGTAAGTATCCCTATTATTGCAATCTATCTCTTCTAGAAGAAGAGGTTAAGAGTATTTATTTGGTATATTCTTTATCATTAAGGTTGTTCGATTGTCTTTTGGTATCTTAGAATAAATATACATTTTACATTCTGTAATTAAATTTAGAATTAAGTTGTTTGCTATTAAGGTTCATAGCGTCTCTTATTTTTAAATTGAAACATTTAGAATGAAGTTGGCATAGTTGAACTAAATACTTCATCCCAACCCAAAGAAGATCCACTAATTGATAGATTCATCTCTTAAATCTATTAATTTGAGTTCTTAGATAAAGTTTCAGGCAGAGTTGATCCATTCGAATATAGTGTTCTTGATCTATTTTTTATTACTGGTTATGAAGGTTGTTGATTTGTAAATTACTCAACTTCTTCATCATCATCTATGTTCAATTGCTATATAAATAACTTAATATTACTTTTAAGCAATCTTAAACTTGATTCATTTAGGAAGCAGTTTCTTTCTTCTGTCCTGAGGGTTTAACGAATTGAGATAGGACATTTGGGTCAATCCTAAATACAATAGGTTTCATTATTAAATAAATAATATATTTGAGTAGTGCAAAAAACATTGAATGTTATAATTGTACAATTTCAAGATTTTACAAACATAATTTATTAATACAAAATGAGTTTGGTTTCTTAACATTTTTTATTGATATAGTATTAAAGAAATCAATTTTTATTAAAAAATATATATGATAAATAAAGTAAAATACAAATATTCATATAAGAATATTTGTATTTCTAGAAATATGAAAAATAATTAATATTTCTATTCTATTCACAGTTCAAATAAATTGTTGGTTGATCATTTTAATTAATTAAATAAAATTTGATTCCATCAATGTAATTAATTATAATTTAAATTGCTACATAGGATAGCATATAAACAAATTAAATTTACTATATAATTTCTTTGTAAATTTCATTAAATTATGCAGGCTTAGCATTTTAGTTAAAATTTTCTGAATTCTTAATTTGTATTATTTTTTATGCCATAAGTTAAAAAATAGATATTTGAAAAATATCATACAACACTATGATTTTGAATACAAAATTATTATTTTGCTTCCAATAATTAATTTATATAGTACATATTCAATGAGAATAACTTTGATAGAAAACTTAACCATTATAGCTCATTCATAACATAGAAATTCAGGAGAAGATGCACTCTCTAAGCTTTTAATCATCATACCTTACATTCAATATATTTCTCTTCTTTTACCTTAACATGGTTGGTAATATTGGAAATACAAAGATGGGTATTTAATTTTTATCTCAAAAGCTTCCTCATATTTCACTATTACACCCTTTTTCGAATTCCAAAATAATTTTATCTATTATCCATTCACTATTTTTAGTCTCATAATACTATTAAGTGTGTTATTTTACTTATGTTTTTTCAATTTAGAAGTAAACTAAAAGAGATAAAAGGTTAAGTATTTGGAAGGGAGAACAAGTCTTTTGTGTTCAATAATATTATTTACAATTTAAACTCTATAAATACCATGTTATAAGTTTTACATATAATAAATAATTGTTGCTAACAATAAAAATTAGACTAATTAACTAATAATTAATATATGTACTTTAATTTTGTATTTTTTATATGTTTTAGTTTGTGAATATTTTTTAAGAATTTATTCTTTCATACCATATCATCCTATGTAATAAAAATTTACAAAGTTAAGAAGTTCATTAATATTATTAAATTTAATAGCAATAATATTGATTTTAGATGATTAATCAAAATTATACAATTTAATTGGTTTATTTGTTTTACATATGATATTTGTCATTAAAAGTGTAAATCATTTATATTATTAATCAGATATTCCTAATAAAAATATGATGGATTTTTAAATCTCATTCACTTTAGAATCATTAGCAATTTTAATAACTTTAAATGTTTCATCTGAAAATCATATTTTTGCTGATGAATAAATATCAATATACATTATGTTTGTCTTAAGTCTTGGATTGATATTAGGAAATCATTTATTTTCTTATCTTTATCCATATAACTTTAATAAATAAACTAGATAACTCAATTTAATATATGAATTATATTCTAACATTAGTAATATAAATTCAAATTCAATAACAAGATAACATTTACTCATATATTAATTAATCAATAATGAAAAGTTTTCAAAATTTAAATAAAAGGCTATTATTGTTAATAAAAGTTTAAATATGTTTAATTATTATAAATTAGGATTATATTTGATAACTGAAATATTTATTGATATAATAAAACAATAAAAAAATTAAATAGAAGAAATATAATTGTTATTTGTATCTTTTTTGACATTTGTAAGAAAAAAGCCACTTGTTGCTTATGTTGAATATAAAAGATTTGAATAGAATATTGATTATCAAAAATCTTATTATTTTGGTTTTATAAAAAGAAGGATTGATTTACATATACAAAAAAGAATTTCAGAAGTATAGAAGATTTATCAAAATGAATAACTTTAATCAATTAAAAATGATATCAATAATGAAAAAAGAATTACTACACTTGAATTATATTAATTTTGTTAATTGGAAGAGTAATTTTAAAAAGCACTTCTTGATATTATTTAATATAAAATAAATATATGGAAATTTTAGATATAAGGATGTTAATCAATATATGATTTTTAAAGTTTTGCACTTCCATTAAGTAAAAAAATAATAGATTGTATTTTATATTTAAGAGAATAATAAATTAATGTAGTAAAAGAAGAATATATAAAATAATGTGAAAATATTCTAACTTTGAAAATATGTTCTATGTTTCATAGTTTTGTATTAAATGATTACTGTATCTCTTTTTTATGTGAATAGAAAATTTCAGATATAATAAAAACAGAAACTATATTTGAATAAAAAACATTATCAAGATCAAATATTTTATAAGATAATACTATTTTAGTAGTATTAAGTATAGTAAAACAATTAGGATAAATAATAAATGTAAATAAAAGTCAATTAGCAAATTATTTTGAATATTCTATAATGGAATTTAATTAAATTAATAATATTAAAGAATTGATGCCATAATATTTTGGTTAATAACATGATAAATTTCTATAATCTTATATTAAGGAAGCAAAAACAGATCTTGTGTTTAAAGATGTTATTACATTTGGTAAAACTAAAACTGGATTTATAATACCATAATATATTAACATTTATAATAACTATAATATTATGGATGATTTTACTTTAATTGGTGGTCTGACAAAAATAAAGGAATCCAAAAATTATCTATTATTTGATGAATCTGGTAGATTTATTGGTATTACTTAAGAAATGAGTAAATTATTAATACCAAAAGATAATTAAGAATTCTTCTTATAAAATATTGATCTATTTTATGTCTACATGTTTCTACCTCATATACATTTGTATGTTAATGATATGATCTAAAATAAAGAAGAAATTATCTTATAAAAATCAATTATTCTTTATGTATACAAAGATTTAGTTTAATTATCTAAAATTCATGAATCTATTTTCTCATCATTTTAAGCTTAATCACATAAATAGATTGAGTAAACTAAAACTTTTACTTAATTTGAATATCTAAATTCTATGATTAATAGTCCAAGAAGTGGAATGAATTAAAGATTGATTACTGATATAAAATCATTTTAAAATAATTAATAAGAAAATCCTTTTATTATAGATCCTAATAGATAACCTTAAAATGATTTAAAATAAGATGGAAAATGTAATTTATCAACATTATATTAATAAAAAGAATAATAAATGATAGACTTTCTAAATGCTATTGATGTAATACTATTACTATATTTAGGAGTTATAAAAAACCATGTATCTCTGTACAGCTAAAATATAATTTGTTGATTATGGTAAAAAACTATAAAAATAAAATTATTTCATATTTGATTGCTCTGATTTTATTGATAAAGGCATTCTATAAGAAGATGAAAAGAAACAATTTATAGCTTAATAAAGTGAATTACATAATTAGAATATTCGAAATTGTAATAAAAGACCAAGTTAATTTATTTAATCAATACATAAAAGTTCTGATTAATAAATGGATTCTTCAATTATAAGTCCTAATGGATCTCAAATATAATAATAATATCTTGGTTAACATTCAGAAAGAAATCAAATTGTTAAAAGTATCAAACAAAATTAATCTAAATAAATTGATATAATGGATTAAGTTGAATCATAAAGTATTCATGAAGTCATTAGTAATGATCAGATAATGGAAAGAAATAATAAAAATGAACATCAATCAAATTAAGGACCATTACTTGAATCTTAATCTAGTGGTAAATCTGGTTCATCTTCATAGACAGCAATTGAAATTGTCAACAAATTTAAAACACAAACTTCTCTAATTTCTAGTCTAACTATTATATCAATCTTAAAATTTATAATAATTATGCTATTTATTATATTTATGTCAATAGATTTAGTTCAAGTTAGAGATTTTAATAATCAAGTAATCAATTTTATATCTGAAATAAGTTTACCTATTAATTTTAACAAATATTTTTTAAATGTATTTACTCATTCTTGGATAATTTCTATGAAAAAGTTGAATATCTTAAATACAAGTTAATTTATTGATAATCAATTATAAGAATAAACTGAAATTATGAAAAGTACTTTTTTAAATCTTACAAATATGTATGGAAGTTTTATATCTCTTGAAGAAAGTCATTACTTAGATGAAATATAAATAATTCATTTAGATTAAAATCTAACAATAGAAGATATTGAATTTACTGGATATTTGTATTATCTTGAATAAGTAGGATTTAGATTAATATATAGTGATAATGAATAAAATTATTTAAGTAATCTTTTAAAATATAGGATAAATTTTGGGAATATTGTTAATAATAATGAAAAGGTTATTGCATCATTGAGTTCATTTTTTTAAATTTAATAAGATGGAAAAATTTCAACATTTTTTAATTCAATATTAATTTAAATAATAATAATTGGCTTAGTTATTATATCTTAATTGTTTTTTTGGTAAAAAATAGAGTTATATTGTTAAAGAATATTGATGTTATCAAATAGATTAAGTGAAAAAGCAGCAGAAACTCAAATTAATAAATTTAAATTAATAATCTCTGTAATTAAATAACTTTATGGTTAATTTGGTTATAAATAGAGAAATTGTTATAAACTTTGTTATACTGATTTCTCATAAAAAAAAGTCAATTTAAAATAAATAAATAAATTAAAATATTAATAATCTCTTTTTAATTAAAATAGTTAAAATTAAGGTGAATCATAAAATAAAAAATCTACATAATTAACTATTCCTTTGAATTCTAGAATACAAAATCTATCTATAAAATTAATTATAGAAAGTATCTTAATAATATTCTTAGCTATTTTAATAATTTTGTATTTCATTGGTTCTTATTTGATATTTTAAGATTAGAGTTTATAATTATCACCTACTTAAGAATTAGCTATGGATTATATCTCATTTTATATTGATTTTGAAAATACTATTGCAATATTGTTAATAGTTAAATCTGAATAATAGATTTATAATTTTATGAAGGAAATTATTCCATCTTATACTCAAACTATAAGCAATTATTAAAGTTAATTAAATACAATTCCTCTTCTACTTAGTGTTTATAGTTCTGATCACAGTAATTTCAATGATATTTATGATAACATTATAGAATCTGATGCTATGAATGGAGAGGATGAAACATATATACTAGGGTTATATAATGGAGACTTTTGTATATTTTTATAATCTGAAATTCCATTCTGTAATAGAGAATTAAGTAAAATTGATTTTGAAAATAAATATGGTAAGTATAATAATAAAGATAATAATTCAGATTATTTAAGTAAAGGCATTTCTGGAATGGTAAGTAGAATGGATAATTTTCTCACTTAATATTTTGAAACTGAAATTCTAACAGGAAAACCAGTTTAAGACTTTGTATTATTAAACTAATAAATTAATACATAGGATTTTAATAACATCATTATATAATATTAGCTAGATACATATATAGGTTTTGAAGCCTTTATTTTAAGGATGTAAGAATGTATAATATCTGTTATTGAAGATTAGCAATATTAATACAATATATATTAGATAATAGTTGGTGTTATATTTATTTTATTTCTCCTTTCTTCATCTGTTTTTGTGGTAGTGAAAGTCAATTTAAGATTAATTTATATTAGATTATTGATAACTTTGTTGCCAATAGAAATTATGCTTGACATATATACCATTTCTTTATTGAAACTTTTAAGATGAATTAAATTTTTTCTATTTATTTTATAATTATATTTGAAAACTCTATTTATTTTAATTTATTCTAATTAGTATGCTTATCATATTTATTTTGGTAACAACTACACTTCAACTCAACACTTCTTTAATTATTGAAAAGGAAATTAAATAAGAGAAGATTTTAATTAATGGAGAATAATAAACATTTTTCTAACAATTTGATGATTATGGCAAAATATTGTATCTATCATCGTTTATATGATTAGATCTATCAATTTTACAGGAAATGATATATCAAAGACATTTTGTTAACCTTTCTATTAAGGACTTTCTTTAACAATAACTCCTGAAGGATTGGTGCCATTGGTGACTCAACAAGTTAAGAAGGATTTAGATGATCTTACAGAAGAGGATTTGTATATAGGATATAGAGAAAAATTGATTTCATTAGCAAATAGTCCAGATGGAGTTTGTGTATTATCTTCAAAAGGAAATGTCTATTTGATTGGAACAAATGGTCGAAATCCTGTAAATATAAAAAATTAAACTCTACCTCATTCTACATTCAATCAAGAAATAGCAACATTAATTTATGATGAAAAATCTAGATATTTTTTTGCTTTTTACAAAGATCATTTAATAAAATTTTAATTTCAATAGGAATAGTTAGATGCAACTTTAAACTCTAATTGGGTATCTCCATCAAAAAAAATGAGACTTGTAGCTAGTAATGGTTGGCTTTATTGTACTTAAGAAGAAGATGGTTTATTAATATATTAGATATCACATAATGAAGTGAATTATGTAAGCTCTATAAAATCCATTGATTTATACAATAAAACAATAGATAACTTCTAAATTGTTGATGTTGCAGTTTTTGAAGATAGATTATATATTTTAGATGCTAAAAATGGTGTATCTTTATTTAACATATATTTTAATGGAACCTTTACAAAAAATAATAAATTTGGAATTATTAATCTATAAGATTGTCATTCTATTTCTGTTAAAGAATAAACTTTGATTGTTCTTTAAAATTTTAAATCAAATTCTTAAGTAGTTGAATTTTACATCAAAGATGATGAATGGATATAAATCAGAAAGTATGTTACAAAGAGTAAATTACAAAGGGCAGATATAATTGATGATAATCTAGTTATAATAAGAGGATTACATGATCACAAGATATTATTTACAAAAATGACAGAAGAATATTTAGATAAATAAAATCATTAATTGTAATATCTTTATTTTTATTAAGGGAAAACTATTTTTTTAATGGCAATTTATTAGGAGTCGAAAAATATGGAGATAACAATGATTCTCTACTTGCTGTATCTCCTCATGGATTTTATTAATTCAACTATATCTATTATTCTACTTTCTTGATTTGTAATAGCAAAGATGCTAAGTCAGGACTTTATTAAACAAATGTAATTATTATTATTCAATTTTTATATAGATGATCTTAAAAAGCACTAACTGTTCAAAGAAAATGGAATCATAGGAAGATTTGCTTTACTGTTAAACAGATTTTCATTATAATTTTGAAATAAGGAGACCACTTTTCACTGCTGAATAGTAATAGAATTATTTTTATATTGTGATACTACTGTCGATTATGATTATTGGATTGTCATACATAATTGTATGCTGCTATTCAAGATACAAGAAAAAGTTATAAATTATGAAATAAATAAACGAAATAATCAAAGCAAATAAGGCTTAATAATTAAAATGATAATTATTTTAATTTAATGTTCTGCTTTAGAATGTAAAATTATTTATTCTAAGGAAATTCAAAATTACTAAATCTTTAATAATAGACTATTATTAAATAAATTATTTAAATTTTATTAATGACAATATCTTATCAATTTTTTATAACATTTTCATATTAGAAATATTCATTAGTATATTTATTACATATTAATAATTTTATTAAAATATTTTATCTTATTTATTTGTTAATTATTTTAGATATTATAATTCTATAATAAAGAATTATTGAAATTTTTAATTTAATATAAAATAAATAATAATTATTTATATATATTTATATTCTTAAGAAAGTATGTATCATTTAATAATTTAAGAATAATGATGAAAGAAAGTGATTTACCTTAATTTTTTAAACTATTCATATCTAAATACTCAAGAAAAGAAAAGGACAAAAATATTTTTATAATCAAAGACATATGGAATACAAATAAAAATAATTATCAATATAAAATATTTAATGACTTCTATAATTCAATAAAAATTAGTAATTGATAACTATTTATCTGTTGAATATTCAAATTTTGATGATATAATTCTTCAAAGAGGTTTGTGATCACAATAATTATGAAGTAATTTAATGTGAAATGGGAATTATAGTAAATGAACGATGGTTATTATATGAAAAAATATATATTAGGATGGAAATATGGATTAAAATAAAAGGAAAAAAGAAGGAAAGTGGATTATTATGATATTGATCTAGAAGATTTTAATATATATCTTTATATTTACAATAGATTTATGGAATTTTTAGGGATAGAAATTCAATGAAAATGACTTTATTAGATTTGAACTTCCATTAAATCTATAAATATTAGAAAAGTAAATGAGGAAAATTTGAAAAAGTTAAAAATAATTAATTTAATATATAATATATAATATATAATATATAATGCAAGTAGCAATGATTGCCCCAAATAAGGTTTAAATAGGCATTTAAAATTAAAAATTAGATATCTTTGATGATAATAAGCAACTCTAAAAGGCTGGAGGATTAAAGAAGATTTAGGCTATAAGGATTTTCTTTACTGATAAATAGTAATGTGATGCATTCTATATTTTAGTATACGAGGATTCGAAATATTTTACAAATTAAATGATGGGGATCTTTTGAAAGCAGGTCATAATGTTCCAAAATCCAAGAAAGAACTCTAAAATGCTATTATAGAAATAGGGCCTGATGATTACGTAAGTGAAATATTTGGTGCATACTAATCTGCTAAAAAGAATAGAATTATAAATATTACATTTATAACTTATAGAGGTAAGGTTTAATCATTCGGTGGTAAGGGAGACAAATCATTTGGATTTTGTTTTCCAGGATCTACATTTGGAGCATTCAAAGGAGGGTAAAATAAATTAGTAACAATATAGTTAAAAGAAAGCTGTAGAGTGGTTAGAGATTGATGTACTTCCCTTACCTGAAGATTTCAAAATAGAAATGGAAAAATTAGGAATATTAAAAATTCAGAAAATAAGTGAATAACCTCAAAGAACTTAAAGTAATCTTAGCAATCCTTCAAATAACACTGGATAAGGTTCACTAATAGTAGTTCCAAAAATATAAGTAGCTAAGCCAATGATTGCTGTTCCATCAGTCATAGTACCTTAAGTAAACTAATAATAAAATATGAATTAATAATAATAAAATGTTCCATTTTAATAATAATATCCATAATAATAATAATATCCATAATAATAATAATACTAATAATATCCATAATAATAATAATAATATTAATAATATCCTTAATATCCATAACAATAATCATATCCTTAATATCCATAATAATAACCAATTCCAAATTAATAAAATCCTTATGTTCCATATAATTAGTAGCCATAATCCTAGAATCCATACAGTAGTAGTTATCCTAAATTTAATTGATATTTAATATTATAATAAATAAGATAAATTTAATATTGTTTAAATTTTTTATGATTTTATAAAACTCACTTTCTGGATCTAAGGTTAGCTCTGAGTTAGAGGAATTAAGCTTCAGCAGCTTAGGTTGATCCTTATTTGGCATAACTGGCAAAGACATCAGTGGGATCTCCTCCATATTAATTGAATTCTTCAACTCTTTATTCAACAAAGGTTCTCAATTTGGTCAAGAGTTCAACTTCCTTTCTTCTGGCACCAGTGCTGTCATTGTATTCAGTATTGAAGGCATTGCACATGTCACTAGCATAGTTAAGTAAGTTTTAGTTTCTGATTCTCTTGCTTGTAGCTGAGTTGATGATATCTTCTTCCTTGATGATGGTGGCTTATAATTAAGCAATATAAGCTGTCAATTATCCTTAGACATTAACCAAAAGGGTGATGACATCTTGAACTCTGTTCTTTCTAGCTTAGAAGACTTCAATTTAAGTATTTTCATTATCTGTCAATTATGAAAGAGCAGCTGATAATTTTTCTCTTAATTCATTTAATAATTATCTAATTCTGTTGATGTTATCGACACTAACGTTTCCGTCACCACTTAATTCAACAAGAACTGACAATAATGGAGCATATTCACCAGCATTACCAGCTTTTGTGGCTTAAAGGAACATGTTGTTGAAGTGTTTAGTGACTTAGATGAATGAAGCTGAGGCATTAGCGAATTCCTATTGGTTTTTAATTTAAATAAATACATTGACAATTTATTCAGCACCATCAATCAAAGACAATGATGTGTTGATGTTTTAAACTTTCTTATTGAAATTGGCAGCTCTGTCATTTCTTCTGGTTGTAATGAACTCAACTTAGTCTTCAAGGATTTATTGATAGGTCTTAACTCTGATCAAATCAGCTGTGGCTGAAGCATGAGCAGCTTAAGCTCTTCCCTTGTGTTCAGTAGCTCTAGTTAAGGCATCTACAGCATCTTAGACTTCCTTCTTTCTAAATCCTAATTCATCTCCGCATTCTCTTTATTAAACTGTGTAGATATCGTCATGTTCTGTTTATTCGTTTCTGATGGAGAGGATCAAACTATTGATGTGATCAACCAATAATTAGCCTGGTGATCTTGTTTAGGTTTCAGCGGAAACACACAATAAACCAACTAGCACTAAAGCAATGACTTTCATTATTATTAATATTAAAACGGATACTCAAATTATTTGCCTTTACGCCATAGTTATACTATTTATTTATGGAACATTTAGTGTTATTCACTTATTCCTTGACTTTACTCTCAGTATAATCTTCTTATTGGGAATCATCTACTTATTCTTGAGATTGATATGCCAAGTCTTGATCTACCCTGGATCATTTAAATTATACTAAAGGATCAACTAAAATCATTAAGGATTGTTACATGCCAAAGTAATACTTAATTTAATAATAATAGAAAGTCTAATAATAAGTTAAGGAATTTGAAGAAATTTTATACTAACGCAAGCAGCCACATATAAATAATATATAATGGTTTGAAACATAAGGATAAATATTTTAAACAATGCAGAACCAAAGCATATTATAATAAGAGTATAGTAATTATGTTAAATAAATACTCTCAATACTTAGAATTAAATGCAATAATGAATATATATTTTAGTAAATATTGAAAGGTAATCAGATTGAATAAAAGTATGTTGATAATTTGATAACCAATTTGAATGGTATGTATAATATTGCAAATAACCATGTGATAGAATTAAAGGGATTATAAAAAGTTAAAAGATGGTGTTCTTTGGAACTGTTTGGTGGTTTAAATGAATTTAGGGCAATGATATAATTGAAAAATTAAAATGCAAAGAGAATAATGATTATCAATGGAAAATCTAAAATTGATTGTATGTATTTAATCAATCAATTGGATGATTAACCAAATAATACAGTACTCTTTTGTAATCCCAATGGTGGGTATTATGAATATATGTTCTATGATGTAATCTATGTAATTATATGTAGTGTAATTGGTTTAGATTCTATGAAAATCATAAAATTAATGTTATAGTGTGGAATTATAGACAATATGGTTAAAGTACTGGTTAAATTAATCCAAAAGCTCTTCTTTAAGATGCAAATACATTAGTCAATTATTTCAGAGAACATTACAATATAACTAGATTTGGAATCTAAGGATATTCATTAGGTGGATCAATAGCTGGGGAAGTGGCTCTATTAAATAATTTAGATTTTTTGATAGTTGATAGAACATTTTCATCTATAGGATAGGTAGCTTCAAAGTGTTTTAGTAGTCGTATAAGAATGTTACTTAATATATTAACAGATTGGGATAAACCTTAATATATGAATTATTGGAATTATAAAGGACATAAATTAATTGTACAAGATTCAAAAGATGAAATAATTCCTTATGTTGCTTAATTGTAAGTAGCAATAGCAAGAGAATGGTTTAGTCCTTTTAAAGAGAAATATTTTAATAAGATTACATCTATGTTAGATTAAGAATCATCTAATTTTTAGAATTTCTTTAATTAAAATATTTTAAATAATTAATAAATGAAGTTGTTAGTAAATAGTTTAAGTAGAGTAGTAAATTTGATAGTGAAATTAAATTTATTGGAATAATAAATGGAATATCTTTAAGATAGAACTTTGATAAATATGAATACTAATTAATAAATTCACAATTAATAAAATTATGTTTAAATGATTACAGTAGAGGAATTAGAAAGATTATAGCCACTCTTATATTCAATGATTGAAATAATGTATTTTTTAAAATACAATAATACAGTTTTGATTGATCTATTAATTTACAATTAAGATAATTTTGAAGAGAAGGTATAATGTTTTTTTGCATGTTGTTTTACTTTTGGGATGCATGATAATCATAATAATTTTATATAATAGTATTCAATCTATAGATAAGCCATGACTGAATTCTTGAATTTGGAGGGAAATCAAAATGATTGGGAGAATGTATATTTAATTAATAAAAATAGTTAAAATTAGATGGTTAAATAATATTAGATTAATTCAATAAAATAGTTGATAGATTTTCAGAATATATGGATGATACATAATAGACATATAATCTTAATTAATCTACAGATAGAGGAGCCAATATTGAAATGAAATTGACATCTCATTACATAACAAAAATTGGATAATTAATTAATGTGGATTGTGGACATAACAATAATTTGACTGAATTAGATTTTGATCATGTAAAGACATTCTTTAGATAGATAGGAATTTAATGAATAGATTATCTATATAAGTATTATGATTTTATCATTATATGTATTTTATAAGTATATTCGTTTTTTTATTATTCATAATGAAATTCATTATTTTGGTTACCCTTCTGATTTGCACTTTAGGTCAACAACCTGAATTTTTATAATAAATAGCTTCAAATAGTTTTGGTCGCCAAATACTACAAACTATTCAACTTGAATTAACATAAGAGTAATTGTCTATGTTTAAATTATATTAGAAATGCTGCCAGATAAATTTATACTATGTTAAACAAGCTTTTCTATGATTTAAGAGATGAAGATGCACGATCTAGTAAAGCTAATGGAGAAAGGTAAGCTTAATGTGTTGATCAGTTTTCATAAATTAATTAAATATAAGAGAAGGCTGTTGTAGCTAAAGCTGATTATGAAAGATAAATACCAGGAAAATAAGAAGAATTAACCAATAAATTGAATTAAGTAGAATAAAAGAATGCTGAAATTCAAAGAAATGATCAATTATAAATTAATTTTTCTGAATAAAGAAGAAAAGAACATTAATTATATGAACAAAAAAGAGATGAATTGATAGGATTAATTAATGGTTTAAAATAAGCATAACAAATCATTAGATAATTATAAACATCACATCCAGGAGGTGCTTTAGTTTAATTAAAAGATCATCATGAATAATTATGTAAATATAATAAATTATATATATATAGTGAAGAACTATGCTTAGAATTCAGAATTTAAGAGTATTACTTCATTATTAATGGAATTATGTTCTGATGCTAAAATACATTCAGATAATGATAATGTTTAAGTAATTGTAGATATTATTAATGATTTAATTGAAAGTATATATGATGTTCAAAAGAGAGAAATGTATGCTGAAGATTGGGCTGAGAAATTCTTTTAATAAGATTTGTATATATATTATTTATATTTAGGATTCGACTCTAAAAAGAAAATGTTAGATTGTCAGGATAAATAGCTGATGATTAAGCAGCTGCTGAATTTGCATAATAAAGATTAGAAGATCTCTAATAATAAGCACTTCTTTAATAAATTATATATGATAATAAAGAAATTGAAAGAAAATCATTTGAAATTGCTTGTAAAGAAGACAACAATGCAGCTGAACAAGCTAGAGTCTCTAGAAATGAATAAATCTAGATTGTACTTTAATTGTTAGAATTATTTGAAAATAATTTTAATGACAGAACAAGAGCAGCACTTTTGGAAATTGTTGTTTGATGAAACATTAATAATACAATCATAAATTCTATAAATTATAAGAATAAACTTCAAAAATCTAATAAATCTTTCTTTCTATTTAATATTGTTTCATATTCTTCACTACATTCTTTATGAAATATATATTTGAAATTATTTATAACACAACATCTTGGTTCCTTATCTTCACTTGTTACTAATTCTAAACATAAAAAACATGTAAAATCATTATGAACTGAACATTTACTTTAATCTAATGTAACCAATTATTTTTCAACCATCCTTTAACAATCTTTACACTTTATACAAGGAAAAAAAGGTATTTCTATTTAATCTTCTTCTTCTTCTCCTTTTGTCTCTTTCATAATATCCTATGCAATCATATTCTAACAATTTGGATCTATACCACCAAGTGTATAAAATACTTATTATGAAATCTAATATCCTTTCAAATCAGGAATTTATTAAACTACTTAATCAATTAAATTTTAAGTTGTTGGATGACCTTTCTCAATTAAATAATCTTTAGCTTTCTAAATCTTCTCATTTTATGTATAATTTACTGGTATCTTAGATTCATCTCCTATCTATTCAAATTTTAAAATAGGAATCACTTTTGGTTGATTATTTACCTTTATTATTTATTCTTATAATTTTTAATAATCCACTTTTACTCTATTTTAATACATCCATTTCCCTAAAGCAACAGCCTTGAATAATTATTTAAGTCTATTAAAAATTGGATAATGAATTGCTATTTAATCATATAATTCACTAAACTTTTAAGCAAATTAGTATGACATATCATTAATATCCTAAGCTTATTTATCTTATAATTATGAATTAATTCTCTCTATTTATCTAGCTTAACACATTATTTTTATATCATTTATTACATAATTATTATCTTTGAATTGATAAGTGCATGATTATGGTACTAACCAAAATCTACATAATAATTTTGTAAATTATCCCTTTCCAAATGCTATACATGATTTTAAACCTTTATCTGAAAGTTCTTTAGGATATTAAAAAGGTGTTTTGCCATCATCTTAAACTCCAAGACTCATTAATTTAAGTAAATAATCTGTTTCAAAGAGTATTTAAGCAAATTCTGTATCTTGAATAATATTCCTATTAACAAACTTATCTGGCCAACAAACTTTCTCTTATTATTTGAATTCTTCCTAGTTTGATTATACTATTGGATCTAAACTAAAGCATATGCCTTTATGTTTATCATCTAAATTTGGATCATTATAAACTAATAATACAGTTGCTAAATCAGACAAATGAATATTATCACTTTTATCTAATAAAAATTATGCTGTCTATTTATTTACTCCTTTTATTTTATTCAATTTCTATAGATTTATTCTATTATCATTCTATTAAATTTCTTTTTAATTGACTTTTAATTTATCAACTACTTGTTGTTGATTAATAGGTTTTTAAGATGCCTTTGGTTAATTGATTTTTGATTTAATATCTTTCATTTGATTATTCTTTATATTTATACCTTACTAATTGTTAGGTGTACCTCTATTACTTTAAGTCTTATCTATATTCAAAAGTCCTTATGAGATTCGTTCTTAGATTTTGCTAAGTCTATTATTGAGATCCTTTTCAAATTTCCTAATATGTGGTTTAAGTTCACAAAATTTTTAAAATTATTTCTTTCTTGCATCAATAATACTTTTTTATAATCTATTTTATTCAATATTATTTGCAATTGAAATAATGTTTTTATTGAATATACCATCTAAGGTTGAATTACAAGCTTTTTGTATTATGAGAGTAGCATTTTCAGATCCTATATTAATAACCATATCAAAATATAAATAACAAGTTCTTAAATCTAGAATTTTATCACACTTATTTTTAATAAATATATCAAGATAATATTCTTTAATATCCTCTTTAGTGAGTAAGGAAACATCTTTAATTTATTAATTTACCATATTTTAGTTTTATTTTTATTTCTTATTTCTATATTGATTATAAGAATCTTATGATATACGAGAGTTGTTAGGTTGGTTCTAATATTCTTATTGATATATTTAACCTCCTTCTGTTTCTAAAACAAATGGTAATAAAAGTTCAAATCGTTCCATCAATTACTAATCAAATCCCATAGAAATTTTCTTTTTATGAATAAATTAAAAATAAAATAAAAGTTTATTATAATTAAATAATGACATCACAAAAGATATTGTCAATTTAATATTTTAGAATTTTGAGCTAGATTTGATAAATTCTTTTCAAGTTAACTAACCTTTTAACTAAAAATATATTTTTTTATTACTTCAAGACTTTTTCATCAGCTTAACTAACATTAATTAAACTCTAATCTAAATTTTCAGCATCTTTCTTTAATCTTCTTTAAAGTTCTTGTTAAGCTCTACGTACAAGTTCATTAGACATTTTCTCTAATGATTTTTATTCATTTAATTATTAAGTTGATTTTATCAATTATTTAAATCTTAAATCTTTCAATCTCTCTTATCTTTAATAATTTTCAATAAGATCTAATTATTTTAATTTCATTTTCTCTTTCTTTAAATATTTCTAATTTTCTGTATCTTCTTTTCTTTTTTATGAGAAATCTTCAAGCAATTAAAACTTCTTTTATAAACTTTCAACTTTATCAAATTACTAAGATTTAATATTCTTTAAACTCTTTTCAATTTTCTTTTTTCTTAATTTTTCTTCTTTAATTTTTAATTATTCTTCCTTCTCTTTAGATTATCTTAAGGCTATTGAAAATGATTATAAAATTACCTTTTAAATCCTCTTCTTTAGTAGCCAATTTCTTAACAATTGACTAAACCAAAGATTCTTCTCTTTATTATGTTTTTAATTTGTATTATCTTAACTTTTCTTCATGTAAAGTACTTCTCATAGTTAATCTTTCTAATTTGGATTCCCATATCTGTCTATCTTTATTTTATGAAGTCTCAGCCCATTTCTATTCTATTTGATTCATTGTTGATGCCAAGTGTAAATTGTATTCTTTATCTTATATTTATTTTCTTTATTTAATAATATGTCTTCTTTCTTAATATTTTCTTTCTTATTCCTCTAATTCTTTCTTTTACTATAATTCATCTTCTTCTAATTTCTTACGTCTTATTTATATATATAAATGAATTACATTTTCTCAAATTTTTCAGCTTACTTTTATTTATCTTCTAATAATTTTCTTTATTTTTCTCTTTCTTTTTCTTTAATTTCATTAAACTTTTTCTATGCAGCTCTTTTTAATTCTTTTTTTTTAATTTCTTTCTAATGTGCTATTTTTTATTGCAATTCCTCAATCTTTTTCTCTCTTTCAATCATATCATGTTATAATTTTTATCTTTTTTTTTCATTCTCTAATTAATGTTGTACTTCTTTGGCTTTCACTTATAATTATTTCTTATATTTTGCTATCTCCTTTTCTAATTGCTATTCTAATACTAGAATAGGATCCTCATCATCAAATGAAAGATAGGAATCATCCTTATCTTCATTATTTATGTTACTCATCTTCTTATTGTATGTCTCAATCAAATCATTCACTAATCTTAAATAATTAAAATTTCATACTCCTCATCTCTCTAATAACTCTACTCCAAATGTAGATTTGTGATGGCTTTTTATTTCTTGATTATCACTTTACGCATCTTGCTTATTTCTTACAAAGCACCTATTTTAATCCATTTTCCGTTTTACTTTCAGTCTTTTTCATGTAATGATCATATCTCATTTTTTAAACATTTTCGCTTATTCCTGGTTCTGCAAACTCTTCAAATGTTCTATATTATAGAATTATAAAACAATTACTTAAATTAAAAGATTTATGGATCATATCCTAAAGCTAGGCATGCTTCTCTTGTTTTTGGTGAGTCTGGCTTTATTGTAAAAGTCTTCCGAGTATGGGAAAATACTATGCCTCTCCTAGTGTTACGATGAGTCTACTCCAATAAGTTATCTATATTCATATATATTTTATTATTTAATTTAATTGAATTAATCTAAAATCAGCGTATTTTCATATTTAATTTTAATATTCTTATTATATCATATAGAATTAAACTTAGTTCAAGATGAATTTCACTAAGATAAAACAAGAACAAAGATGCTGAAGGTATAATAGACTATTTTACTTTAAAAAATATACTAAAAAGTATAAATGATTCTTTATAAAAAGTAATTATATTAATAAAGAGTAATATTCTGTTGTATTTGAATGATTATATTTAGTATAAATTTTAGGGAGTGTCTTTACTTTTTATATTTGTCATATCAATTTGTAAACTAATCATAATTAACTAGATAAATTTTATTTACATATCTTATGCATTAATAGTTTCAATCATTCTTTATCAATAATTGCTTGTGTCTATTTTTCAATTTTTTAATAAAATCCTATCTTATTAGAAAAATAGTACAAAAGATCATTCAGATCTCTTATTTTATCATATTTTATAAAACAGTATTTAGTACTTTTCCTCTCTATAAAGAAACTATAATTACACTCTACATTCTATTGAAAATAAATTACTTTCATGTTTTTTATAGATTATACTATAATCTAGAAGATAATTATTTTAAATAATTTGTTCACATTATTTATTTCCCACTTTTGACTATAATTAAAAATAAATACTTAAATTTTTCTTTATTAGTAGTAAATTTGCATCATTTTATTTTTACTAGATCTAATTAGCTATTAATTTACAAAATTTGAAATGTAAAATAAAAAGTTTTTCTACAAGGACAATAAAATTTGTTTTATAAGTTGACAATATTAATTGATAAATTAACTCATTTAAAATTCCATTTGTGTTTCGATTGGATATCTGATTGATATTTTTCTATTAATTTATCATGCTCGTAATATAAGGGATCAAGCTTTTGGTTGTTATACCTTTTACAAAATTTTTTAAATTTTTTCTTTGCATCTTTGTAAGAGAGATCCTCAAAATGAGTATTTTATTTTTTCATTAACCATATACAAAAAATGTCATTCAATCGAAAATAATCATCTTCATCTATTTTCTAAAATTCACTCATTAAAGCAATTTATTAAATAATTATATTATACACATATATTAAAAGATTTAATAATGTATTATAAAATCTATAGGTTTGAATTAAATATTATTGATTTTGAGAAATTTGCTATTTTTAATTATAATAACAAATATTATGTAGTTGTATTATTAACCACACTTTTATGAATCATTGCATCATTTTGATTATTCAATATAATTAATTTAAAGACTTTGTATTTAAATTCTCTTAAAGTTTTGAGGTTAAAATTTACTAATATAGTAAGATTAAAATAAATAAATATTAAATGTTTTTCACTCTTATTTTTTTTGATTTTACAATGATTTCAAAATTATTAAGATAGTTTAAATTATAATTATAGAAAAACAAAATAAAATTAAGATAGTTTAAATTATAAAAATTTATAAGTACATTTGGAAATTTAAACTAGTAGGATTATAGAAATTTCCATTTTGATTGTAGAATTGAAATTGAATTGAATAATTTAAAATTAATATGGAATTAGTATATAAAAAATAAGGAAATTAGATACCTGAGAAAATAGGTTTATAAAATATAAAATTAATATTTTGTTGTCATTTTTAATAGGTTAATTAAGCTTCTTGTTTATTTTCATCTATTTAGATTACAAAATCATCTTCAAGATCATCCATAACAATTTGTGCAGCTTGCGGTTACGAGGATGCTTTTATATACTCATCTTCCAATTAGTTATTTTGTAAAATGGTTATTGGCATCTATGTAGCACCTACTGTATTTAATGGATTGGTAGATAGGGAACTATATCTTAAAAGTGTAGTATTGTCATCTTCATATTTATCTAAGAGTTCTTTAATAACGAAGAGACCTTTTCTAGGTATTTATTTAATTTATTTTTGAGATGATTTATCTGTAGTAGTATCACTATCCTATTGGTTTTCAGGATTTAATAATTTCTTTTATAATTATTCAATTTATTATTGTTTATGTTGTTTTTATTTAAGTTTCTAAAATGATTTTTTTATAATAATAATAAATACCATTTTTAACAACATTTTTTGTTCATCAAATTTTTATAATTTTTTGGATTCTCTTCTACTATTTTATATGAAATAATCTAAAATATCTGTATTTGCTAATTCTGGATTACTCTAATTAGATATTATTTAAGTACGCATATATAGAGTTTAGATATATTTCTAAGTTTTTTTTTCTAGTTTCAATTTCTTAAGGATCATCATTAGTAATTCCAAAAATCTTTCTTTTAGGGAATTCAGGTATAGTATTGATTTTGATTTGTTCTTTAAGTGCTTAATGAATATCTCTCAAATCTGAATATCTTGTTTTGAATCTCCATTTTGATTTATTAAAATTGTCAATAACTTGAACAAAATACAGTACAAACATATCTAATTGTTAGAATGAATCAATAATAAAATTGTATTATTATAAAGGTCTAAGTGTCATTATTAATAAATTACTTATCCTATAAGAATTAAGTTAAATCACTTTTATCATCATTGATATCTGGTAACAAAGATTTCAAACATGGTATAGAATAGAGTTTATCAATTTTGAGTAATTGGTTGAAATAATCTTATAAATCGGATCTCTAAAATAATTGATAATGACAATAAATACACGCCTTAAAATTCCTTATTCAGAATCATTATGACTGCCAAATAGTTTTTTACCAGGAAATTATGGTAAAGCAACAGAGATACGTAATTGTTATGATGACTTATCCAATTTGTTATGTAATTTTTCAGCTTCTGAATATCTTAAATGTTAGACTTTTGCAGAACAATAAGAGTGTGAAACAAATATAACCACATAGACAATTTTTTTATTGACTATTTTGTGATGTGGAATTCTGCAGCTAAATTCCTAATTAGAATACATTTATTATTATTATGATATCATTTTTATGAATAAAATAATTCAACTTCCTAAACAAACAACTCTTGGTGTAAAAAGCTCTTACAAACCTTTATCTTTGTTCCTTAAAAATTAAGTAACTATAAAGACTATTAACATAATAATCTAAAAATAAAGTGCAAGATGTAATGCAAATAGAGGTTTAACAAATTTCTAGACTTTTGGTTTGACTATTTTTTATCCAATAATAGAAAATAAGAAGATAGCAATTACTCCACATACATCATGAATCATTCCAGTAGCTAAAGATATGATTGTACTTGATAATGTTACTGAAAACATGATAATGGGAAGTGTCATTGTTACTTCTGCAGTACTAACTTCTACTCTCTTTAATTTTGTTAAAAGGATTATCACTACAATTTAAGCAGCTGCTCCAACAGAACCTAATAAAAATCCAAAAATATATGATGAAACAAACAATTATATTAGCAATATAATATCAAATGTCTTTGTAATTAAAGCAAGCAAAAAGAACAAACTTACATTACATGTTACTTATTACTAATTTCTATGCCATACTTATATCATAAAATTTTTAAAGACATCTATATCACATAAATGCATTTCAGTTGTCTAAAATAATAATCCAACATTTATTAAAATTGTAAGACAATAGAAAAATACTTTTAATTTTGGAATTCCTCTTGTTACTAATTTCTTATGAATTTATTAACTAATATTTTTATTTTAATTTAAAAAATCCTTAGCTTTTATTTTATGTTCATCAATTGTTAAATCCATTTCCAAAATTTCTTAAGGTAGTACCTTAATAAATGATTCTCTTTTAAGTGAACTTTAAATTTATGTAAAGAATTGTTCAACATTAATCAATATTCCATCTCCAACATTGATAAAATCATCTTCAAAATTCTACATTTATTCTGCTGTTGCCACCTTCTCTATCTTTCTCACTTATTTTGTTTTAGAATAAGTTGTTGTCATCAATATCAATAAAGAAATGACAGTAATTATTACATTGACAAATGTTGGTATGTAATCTCTAAAAATAGATCTACATATCATTTTACTTTGAATGTAATCCTATTTTACAACCTGATATCATCATTGGACCCAATAATAAAACCAAATTTTCATTTACAGCTGCCTAACCAGGCTATTTTCTTTTTCTCAAATTCTCTATTGAACTTAGTAAATATTATGCCAATTACATAGGTTAATTCATCAATGAAGCATCCTTTTATTATACTATTAATATACTTTCTTTCCATAATTGAACACCAATAACAATATGAAAATCTAGAATCCCTATGCACCCAATCCAATAGAATTGAATACTCCTATAGATATAGGTATTACGAATGGCCCCAAAATAGATAAGGCATTTATTTAGTTAAATTGAAAATGTTGGCATATGTTTGAAGTAACTTCATAATAAAATCTTCCGCACTATGCCATTTTTTAATAAAATCTATTATTTGACAATTATTGATAATTATTTACATATAAATCAATAAAATTATACACATCATGTGCACAAATCAATCTAATTACAATTTATCCATTTCAGTATCACTCTTTTAAGTAGACTTCTATGGGGATACTTATACTATCTCTATTTAGTATTATTATTTATCTCTCATTATTTATGGACTAGTAAATCAATGGTAACATACTTTTAATTTACACAATAACAAAATTAAATTATCTAGTATTCAAATTATCCTACACAAACTTATTCATTGTTTATCTCCTTTCTTAAATAACATTCAATTGGATCATTTATTTATACTTCTATATTATCTCTTAATTGCTTAGTATTTATTGAAGAAGCTGATTCATTGAACAGAAAATGGCCCAATTCAAACTAATCAAAATTTTGATTTTTTATATACATCTTCATTTTGTTTAATTTTATAAAGTATAAATTTAATTGTAAATGTCTCTGAAGAAATTACAAATCCACTTAAAGAACCAAGAAAATCATTAATTTACAAAATATTAGATTCTCCCAATTATTTTTATTCATTAAAGGCTTTCATTTAATAATGAGGTGGATTTTTGTTATTTTGACTACTCTTTGAAAATAATCTCATTTATAATGGAATTATAAATAAGAATTTATTTTGTTTACCTACTTATTTAAGAAAATTTAAATTCTAATACTTTGATCCTTTAAATCCTTTACCTAAGATACTTTATAGTTATTGAGATATGGGATCTTAATTTATTTATATTCTTGATTTATGAAATCTCTACATAATCTTTAGATCAGATTTATGATTCTAATAATCTAAATAATGTTTTTATGTATTAATAACTGACGGTAGAGTATAAATTCTATTTGCTAAACTTTTATTTTCATTATTTATTGTATTCAAGTACATATTAACCTTAATACTTCTATTAATTGAACGTGTTGTTGATTATGCATTATTCATTGACTTATTATTGTGATTTAATAGTTTTAACATTAAATTTTTATCAATTCTAGATTTTTCTATATTTTATTCTTGAGTTTAAAATTATTAAGTGAGTTTCATCTATTCATGTTTATGTTTCAATTTTTACATAATACTATCTGAATTCAATTGCAATGGCTAGAAGTATTATTTAAAATAATACTTATGATAATATCTCTTTTAGCTTATTCTTATGAAATTAAAATTATCTCTCTTAATTCTTTTCATATATAACATCTTTGATTAAATAAGTACTTTTCATATATAACATATAAGTTATCAAAAAATAAATCAAATTATTAATTATTAATATAGTATATCATTAATGAGTTTTAATAAAAAAAACAGCAATTATATAATTAAAAAGTAATTATTATTATTCAGTTTCTTAAGAAAAATATCAATACAATATGTATTTTTATTGTTATTACAGTAAAGTATATCTACTAATTTATTCCCTTAATTAAATTAAATCACATTAATTAGAAAATACACAGACAAAATCAGATTAAGTATAATATTTTAGAAATCAAATAGTTATTTACCAAATAATTATTTATTTCTGAATAAATTAATTATAAATATTAAAAACTTAGTATCATCAACTTATTCATTATTAATAAAAACTAATTATTCAATTAAAATAAAAAACTATAAGTATAAACAATTAATTAATGAATATTATTAAGAAATATACATAATAATTGATTGCATATAAAAAATTAAAATCATTGAATAATATGTTTAATTTAATTTAGTTTATTTAATTTAATATTTAGTGACAGTATTCTCTTAATATTTATCATTAGCAATATTTTTAGAATTAAATTGATAAATAATATGACAAAGGCTAATGGTATCATCTTTTATATCATTATAATAATATGAACAATTAGGTTGAAAATAGATAATGAATTGAAGATTGAATGAACTTTTGCAATTCCATATGATTAAGTAGTCATCCAAACACATCCCAAAATTGGACTTATAACAATACTTAATGGATAAGGAAAACTTAATAACAAAATTTATTCGAAATAAAAATCGCTTGCATCTATTCCTTATTAAATTAATAATGGTAAAAATATCTAAAAATAATATAAAAGTTTACTGCATCTAAAATGGATAATAATAATTGAACATATATTTTTGTATTTTGACCAACAGTTGGAACTTGATGAGATAAGAATAAATATCTAATTTTATTAAATATTTCCATTGTAGATTTTCTATTCTTAGATTTATTTTATTTTTCTGATTAAATTTCTTATGATGACTAAACTGAATCTTGAATTCTTTCAATATATTAATGTTTAAGATCTTCAAGGTTTGAAACATTATCAAAACTTTCTTTATCTTCTTCAAGAACTTAAAATTAATTTGATTATTCTAAAGAAATTCTTTAATTATCTAAAACATCTTCTATTTCTTCTGGATTTGCTTCTGAATCATAAATGAATAATCCAAATCTCAAATGTTTATTTTTAGCTTCTTCTATAAATTTAATAAATTCTTAAGATTCATAATTTTCTAATATAGTAAATTCATCATCAATAATAATAATAATATTAATTGTAATTAAGAAATCTGAAAAGAATTTAACATTTTGATGATTACAAAAGATAATTAATTATTATACATTTTGTGCAAAATCATTACTATCAACATCAATAGCTCTTGCATATCTATTAAATTTAATAATGAAATTATTTAATTTTTAACTATTTTCCATTCTTTTTTTATGAGTAACCAAATTATCTAAAATTTTATTTCTATCTTCATGAATCTCTTTATTTCTATTGATTGAAAAATAGAGACATGATAGAAAAGGATTACTTTCACATAAATAAAAGGGTTTAAGAAAGTTACCTTCCCCTGAAACTAGTATATAATATGGACATGCTAGAAAAAAATACTTTAAATCACTAATTTTGTAGTTGAAAATATCAAAATAAAGTAATGTATAATCAGCTGATTTAGATATTTTTATTTTAATAAATTGATCATCCATAAGTTTCATAATATTTGATTAATGAAAATATTCTATTATTCTTAAATATTTCTTTTTTTTTATATAAGTTAAAATCATCCAATATAATGGATAATATAGAATAGAAACAATTATTAATAAAATCTTTTCTTATTTTTTCCATTCTGCAAATTTATTAATTTTATTTGCAAATCTTTTATATTCTTCAAGATCCATAAGATATTCTATACCAGATTCAGGATGAGATGGCAATTTCCATGGATTTTCAGGAGAATTATTTCCAAGTAATGTAATTCTATGAACATGATACATAAGATCAATCAATTAGAAATTATTATTTTTCATTAATTCATCAGTTAACAAATGATCAATAGTCATATATCTTGTGGCTGATTCAAAGTCAAAAGGTAATTTCTCATATTTGATTTCCTGCATCCTATACATTCTTCTAATTATATATCCTATTGATATAAATAAAAGTAATATAAGATAAAGAATTAGATTAAGAAGACTGAACATAACATTTGAGATAAATGTAATTGGATCACAATAAAACTAATTACATACTTTCTCATTACAAGAAGGCCAATCAACATAATATTATCCAAAAAGTACTCCTGGACATTTAAAACAATGTCCTCTTTTTGCAAATGATATAGAATTACTTGGACATTCAACACATTAAAATTTATTAAGATGATATCCATCTTCACAAGGGAGAAATTATATTGTACCATTTTAGGCTTATTAATCTTTTCTTATACCTGATCTAACATCTATTTTAAGTTTTGCCATTTTTGATAATTCTCCTTAAACTAAAACTATTCCTCCTCCTCCTTCACCTACTTAATTAGAAACATCAGAATTTCCTCCTTTTGCTTAGATGACACCATTTCCATCAATATATTTAGCTAATATTTGAATTGCTCCTCCACCTCCACCACCAAACTAATTTTAAAGATTAATAAATTATCCATCCACTCCATTACATAACAATTCACCATTTATTGAAATTGTATTTAGTGATTATAGTAATATCATACCTCCACCACTACCAATTGATATTGTTCCTGCACCTCCACTTCCACTTCTTAGATAATTAGGATGATTATAAGGATGAGATTTTATGAATTACTTTGATGTCTTTTCTAGAGCTTAACATTATTTATCCTGACTTCCTCTACCTCCTAGTCCAGCTGATGATCCACCTCCACTTAAACATATCAATCCTTCAATTGTAAAAATAGGAGCTTTTCCAACACCTTGATTTGTATAACAATCAAAAGGAGATTAAATTATTCCATCTACTATTGTATGATTTGAGTATATTATTATAGTAGATGCAGTGATAATAGATTTAGAATCAATTGTAACATTTTCTTAAGAAACTATCTTAAAATTTGATGTCAATTCTAGATCATTATTCATGTTACATTTAGGATTTAAACTTATAACATTACTATTAGTAATTTCAATTATGCCATTATGTGATACTATTGCTAATTAATCAATATTTATTTAAGCATCTTTAATTGTAATATCATTTTATGATTCTATGATTAATTCTGTGTGATTAAACTTTTACTCAATATTCCCTTATACTAATATGTTTCCTTATGATTAAAATTAGTATTAACTGGTATTGTTATTAATTAAATTGATATTATGAATTTCAATATATTCAGAATCTATTTTAATGATCTCACAATTCGTAATATTTGATTATGTAAAATAGAGTTATTTAACATTCATTATTAAGTGATTTTTAATACAAACAAAGTTACTAGATGTAATATATACAATTTAGCATGATTCTGGTATATAAGAGATGACTTAATTAAAATAACTGCAATTATTAACCTAAAATTCTGTTATTTAATTCCAATCCTTCTATTGACTATGTATTATTTGTAATAATGTAAGAAGAAAGAATTCAACTAATTATGCTTTTTGCATATATATATTTTTCTTAATATATTATAACTAATTAAATTTAAGAGAATACAATTATTTATTTTCTTTAATATATATTCGAAATAAATGGCATTTGTCAATTTTTAATAAACTTTTTGTAAGCTTCTGCATTCCTTTTAAGAATGTTAGCAACAGGACCAAGCAATCTAATGAATGAATTATTATCAAGATAGACTACATTACAATCAGTCTATAGTTGATATAATATTATACTTCAGCTTTTACAGTAGCTTATCTTGGAACTTTATGAATCAAAGCCAATTCTCCAAAATAATCACCTGTCTTATATCGTAATACTTCCTCCTATTACCCATCCACTTCCCTATAAGCAATCAGATTTCCCTCAGCAACCATATAGAATTTGTCTCCTTCTTCTCCTTCTCTTATTATGATTTCTCCTGCACTATAATTTGCCTCTTTTAATCCATCACAAACTTAAGTCTTTTCATAAGCATCCATTGATTATAATAATTCAACCTTTGATAATACTTCTTCATATTATTCTCTTTTTTTAATGGTTGCATCTTTTACTATATTATTAAAAGTGCTTCTATCTAAAGCAAAGAGAACTGCATCATTTTTAGCTTAAATAGATGCAGCCCTAGGAGCATTGTATAAAAGTGCTAATTCTCCAAACATATCTCCAGCAGAATACTCTTTTAAGAATTTTGGCTCTGTATCCTAAGAATTCATCTTTCTGTAACAATTCAATTCACCAGAAAATACAATATATAGTTCATTACCATCATCTCCTTACTTTATTACCCATTCATTTTATCCAAAATGTTTTTCTTCCATTGCATCTACAACTATTTTTTTTTCATTCTCACCAAGTGCTTAAAACATAAATACTTTCATAAGCTTTTCTTAAATTTGCTTTTTTTATTCTTCAGTTTTTTAAATAACTCTAGGTTAAAAATTCTCTTTCTTATTATGTATACCAAACACTTCTGCACTTACCGAACTTCTAAATACTTTTGTATTTCCTGAAGGTTAAGGTAATTGATCAATATCCTCAAATGCTTCTTCATCAGAGGATACATTATATTCAACAATCAAACTTTCTCTTGAATGTTTGCTTAATCTTGTCAATTACAAGTATTCAATCATCCAATCAACCTTTTTTTTAAATTTATAAAAATTTTCATACATAATTGTCTGGTTGATGTTTGAAAAGCTCATAGACCATTTTTTAAATGACTTGATTTACTTTTTCTTTATACTTTGCTAACTTCTCTTTATTATTCATATTTATAATTTATTTTTTGTATATGTAACTGTTTCTTTGTGAAATAGATCCTAATTATCTTACATGAAACTCAATAAAAAAGAAACTTATATTTATATATTAATACATTCAAATACATTAAGATAAACAGATACACAGATACTTCTTAACCGAGGATTAAACTTTCAATTTAATTTCTATTAAAATCAAATGATTAATGGATTATCTTAATTAATAAAACTAATTCAAATAGATTATTATGGTATTAGCATCAATAATTATTATTGAAATTATAACTATTATAAATTTATTTCTACTTTAGAAAAGAATTTAAATTTATAAAACTAGATATTTTAAGATCTAATTTTAAATATATTATAAATTTCTATAACAAAATCATAATTAATTTTATTATTCCAATTATTCCAATTATTGCAATTTTTGCAATTAATATTATTATTTTATTTAAATATCTATTGGAAAATAAATTATTAGACAAAATAGGAATAATCCAAATGCTAATTTGTATCTTCGTTAATTAAATTTAATCGTTGCCCAAATGTATGGTATCAATGTAACCAAAGTTGGTATTATTTCATAAGTATTCTCTATAAATGATTTAATTGTATTATTCAAAATATTAAATAATAAAAAGTACACTATTAATCTAAAACAATCTTATCTTGAAATTATTTAAAATAAATTATTTGTATTCTTTATGTTTGGTTCTCCTGACCATGAAAATTGAACACATAACACTATTAAATTGATTGAACTATAATCAAATAAATTCTAAGCCATAAAATTATTATTTACATTTAATTATCCACATCCTCTCAAAGCAATATTTCCATTAGACAATAAAACATTAGTTGTAATAAATAAACTAAGCATGCTGTATAATCCCTTATCACTTAAAAAATAATATAGTGAGCATTCATTAGCCCAAATATATATCAATCCTATAAGCATTGATATACTATTGATTGATAATTCCATAAAATAAATATAATAGTAGCTTAATATCAATACTAATCCTAATAAAGAACAAATCAATTCCACTATAATCTTAAAAGAATTGCCTTTAGTCTTTGGATTTTATTCAAAAGCATTTAAAAAGAAACCCATAAAGTTAAGAAAGCCTATCACTTCACAATATTATATAAATCTATTATATTCCAATTCACCATTTTAATCTTTAAAGTAAATATAGAGTAAAGCTGAAATCTAGTTTAGCATTTATTTATTTAATTATAATTAATACTTAAAATTAATTTTTTCATTTTACCTTAGACAAACCCGATTAAATATGATAATAACAAAATTAAATACATATTGTTCCAGAAATAATACTTCAAATAAAACTACATCATTTGACTCTTTTGTATATATATATTGAAAATTAATAATCATTCAAAATAAAGTGTTAGTTCCTTTTATCCTTTACCTTCAAATACCCAATTTATAACAAACTTTTTTATATCTCATTTAATATATATTCGTCTGTTTTTATTAATTTTCATTTAAAATTTTTCAATCTAAATTTAATTTACTATCTAAGTTTTAAATGAATCTTCAATTATTCTTTATTTGTAATAATTTTATTAGATTAAGAAACAACTACAAAAAGTATGCAATAATAATTTCATTTAAAATAATAAAAATATATTTTCATATTTATGAATTATTTAGTATTCTAGTAACACTAAGCCTATTATTATTGAAAACATTAGATTTATCAATATTTTAATATTGTTAAGGACTGTATAAATTCTTACTATAATTCTACTGCTCTTCTATTTGACTTTAACTAATGTACTTACTTTAATGTTAATTATGATCTTATGAGGAATTTAGGGATGACTAATGTTTATTATTTAATTAAATTACTTATTTTGTCATATCACTGTATCCTTAAGGGATATATCGTTTTCTCTCTAAAAAATCATTCTAAAAAAATGTCTTCAATTCTTCATTAGGATTAAACATTGAAAATGTACTGCTAACTGAACTTCTATTGAAATCATTTGATCTTTTGAAGTCACTCTCCTATTATTTACCAACACTCTATGGTCTTACTTAATATTTTAATTTAGGAGAGTATTGATTCAATATATGCTACTTATATTTGCTATTAATTGGTATGTTATCCTATAAATGAGGGTTAACTAAGAAATTGCTAACTCGATTTGAATTAGTCATTGAAACAGAGCCTTAAAACTAATTTAAGGGATTTAGTCCTTAACATTTAGATTCCGAATCTAATTACGGTGAGATTTACTGATGCTATTATTATTTATAAAAACTATTGTTAGAAAATGGTCTTTTATTTACTGAATCACCAATTTCTTAATGTTTTGTTTGGCTTTACTCAGATTATATTTCTTCTTAATTTTTCTTCATCTTATCAGAAGAATTAATAAATGATCTTCGTTCACTTGCAACATCTATCAAATGTTATTTGTATATTTTCTTATCTTAATCTAATAAAGCCTTAATTTTAGAAACAGCTTAATTATTTTATTGAGCTTTTTGTTATTAGTAGGATCCCCTCCCCTTTGATGAAGCTGAATGACTACTTTAATGTTTTACTAAAGTAAAGCTCTCTTCTTATACAGTTTCTAAATTATTTTTTGAGCTTTGCTTTTGTTGGTATTTAAATTTTGGAGATTTAGTTGGAGATCTCGATTAACTATTTGGAGATTTTTAAGGTGGAACTAAATGCTTTTAACTCGATTAAGGTTAAGCAAATGTTTAATTAGTATTATGAGATTAATGATCACTTAATTTTGCATTTGATTATGATGATACTTAGGATTATTATAATTATTAAAACTACGGTTATTGTTGTAATTAATTAAATGTTTATTATTAGAAGATGTTAGATTATTATTACTATTATTATTATTATTATTATTATTATTATTATTATTATTATTATTATTATTATTATTATGATTATTATTATTATTATTATTGTTATTATTGTTATTATTGTTATTATTGTTATTACAGCTATTATTATTATTGCAATTAGTATTAATACTATGATAACTAACTATTTTAGAGATTTGAATATTATAGAATCTAAGGTATATAATGTTCTCTAACAGGTACCCTATCAGTATCTTCATACATGGGATGTTCTTCAGTATCTATACGTTAATATTCAATCTAATTATTTTTTTTGAATAGTTAATCCTAATTCACTTTATTAGGCTTTGGAGGTTTTTCTTTAATCAAATTATCTCTCATTATAGATTTTATTTCTGTATCGTCTAAATGATGCTTTGAAATGGTAATATTGATTTGGTTGATGGTTTACGGAATAGTTTCTGTAATTTTAGGAGTTATTTCTTTAGTTTTCTTTTAAATCAATTATTGTTATTATTATTTATATCCAACTGAGGCTGATCTTTTTCTGTCATCATATTATGTAGAAATATTCTAAAATGATAGTTTATCATGACTTCTTTATGTTTGTTTTTAACTAAAATACATGACAAAATTTTTACATTATCGAATTATTATATTATATTTACTATGTCAACTTGCTTATTTCATCTTTTAAATGATCAAGTTCTTGTCTCACATCACAATTTTATTAAGCAAAGTCTAATCTTCCATTTGTTTACAATTTACCTACATGAAAAGTAAATTTACTTGAATAATCAATTATTTCTTATATTTTAAGTTTGCCATTTATAAGTAAACCCTTTTTAATAAGCTTATCAAATCCTATAATAAACACACACTTGATCAATGTTTCTTATTGTTGATTTGGAAATAGGTTAATTAAGGATTAAACTAGTTTTCCTTTCATTTTTCTTTTGAATTTTCGTTATATAAATTTTATTGTTAAATTAAATTCAATACAAAATCAAATTTTCTTAAATCTTCAGAATCCTTAAAAATTGATAATAATAAATTTTTCGATTTCTTTTTGTTAATTATTGTTTAGATATGTACTAAAAGAAAATAATTTTATCTTTCAGCTACTAATTGATATTTCTAAAAAGAATTTTTTTATTTAATTGAAATAAATGTTATAGAATTTCATTAGAATGAAGTATAAGGTGTATTTTATGATTAAAAATATTTAAAGTTGTAATTCCAATTGAAACTAGATTAATACATAAGAATTAATAAAAAACAATTCATTTTATTTATCAAAAAATAGTTGAGATAAATTAAATTGAAAATAAAGAATATTTAGAAATAGAGAGTTGTAGAATTAAAGAATTAATAGTTCTTGAGATTGATTAGATTATACTTTTATAATTATATGATTTTTGACCTCATTCATTCATTTTATCAAAATTGATATTATCAAAAGCATTTATGCTTTATTTAATTAATAAAAACTTTAAAGTTTCATCAAATCTTACTAAATCTATAAAAGTAAATAGTTTATGATACCAAAAAATTGCATAAATTATTTAAATTATTCAACATCTTAGAATGCTAATAAATCAGCAAGGTATTCAAGATCAATGTTAGAAATGTAACTATTATTTTATTATATGATTTATATACGTTTTAACAATTTATTTCAATGCCCTAACTCTAATTCTTACTAAAAAATGATTAATAACACTCCCCATAGTTTCACTTGATTCTTTGTAATCTTTAAATAATTTAACATAATTCCCACATTTAAAAGATTCTCTTAATCTAAAAATAATTTAATATTTAATATAAATACCCTAATGCAAATTTGATTCTTTAATCATCTAAGTTTTGATGCAATATTTTCACTAATTAATCTTATTTATTTAACATAGTTAAATAGAATATTCTATAACTATCAAATTCAACTTTATTTCCAATCAAATTTACATCTTTTCCTTCACTAATACTGATCATTTCATATAAATCTACTAGCATTGTCCAACAACTTTCATAACGAGGGAAATCTCCACATTCTAAACAAATTCTGGCATTTTCTTCATATACTTATACAGTAAATCTATTTTCGATATGTTAAACCAATAGATCTTATCTAATTGATCTAAATTATTCAATTATAAAATTGTAATCAGCTTAACAATTTTTCCATTTATCTAATAATTATACAAGGGCTTTTTTTAAAATATGCTCAGGTCTAATCATATTAGGATCTGGCAAACCAGTTAGTCTAAAATAAGGTTTTTCTAAATCTTCACATGTCCCCTTAAAAATAAATGAAATTCCATAATACTATGATTTTCATATTTGTTTCAATAATTTGGTCTTCTTCTTCTATTCTTTTTTTTAACTATTTTTATTGTTATTTTATTTATGTAGTAGCATTGGGTTACAATTTTCCAATCTACAAAATAGCCAAATCCATACTATAGTCAATTTTCTTATTTTTCATATGATTTTGATTAATTGATTCAACTTATTACTAAATCATTTAATCATATAATGATTTCAAATTGTGCATATTAGTAGATGCTGTAATTTCTATTATTAAGAACCATTACTTTAAGCTGGTCCAGAAGGTTGGGCTTGACTTGGTGCCCCAAATTTACTAGTTTAACCTAATGACGACAATGCCATAGCTGTGCTTTGTTTAATAGGTAAGTTTGATGAAAGAAACTAAGTACGTATTTAATTCTCTCTTTGAAGTGTGGGCAAAGGAAATTTAGACCAATCTCTAGTAGTATATTCATTCTTTCGTTTAGCCTCAGTAATTGTGGCTTTTAGAAATTATTCCATGATGTTTCTTTCATCATCAGATTAGCATTTATTAAATGCTCTTTCAACATATTATTTTACAGTAATCGATGATTACTCATTGAAAACTTCTCTAGAATTGCAAAATCTAGCGCCTATTTAATTAATGATTAAAAATCATACTAACTAAATTAGGCATCTCAACATTTAATTTACGATAAAGATGAGTATAGACTTTTAATTCACTTTCCCATCTAGTAGGTTGATCAAGTTCTGAAATATTGACAGGAGGTAAAAATTGATGATCATTATTATTTTCAATTTGAATTTTTTATGATTATTATTATTATTCAAGTTATTGTGATACAGATTATAATGGTTATTAAGTATTATTAAATTATTATTATTATTATTATGGTGCTTAGAATTTATTTTATTATTAATTGAAACATGTATTAGTTTATTATACAAATTATTATGGAGATCGATAATAACTGTTTTGCATTATTGGTTCTATGTAATTAATAAATAATTTACATTGATTTGCATTTCCTTAATAATTATATTGATAATATTAATTATATTGATATTGAGTAGGAATATTGGTTTGATATCTGTAATTCACATTAGAATTGTATCCATAATAATTTTGATAGTTACCTTATTACTAAGGTTAATAAGGATTTATATTTATTTTTTCAGCTTTCATAGCATCATCGATTGTTTATCTTTTGTTATTCATTTATTTTATCTTATATATATATATTAATAAATAAATTGATATTATAATACTGAAATTTTTGATCCAACAGAATTTATATGATAACTATTAAATGTTAAATTAATGTTATCATCATCTTGATCAATAAAATTATAAAGAAATCATAATCAGATTTATCTTTTTTTATAATATTCAATCTAACAATTATATTTTTCTAATATTTAACTATTTTAACACTAACTCTAAATTAATTCTGAATGATCTAATTATAATTATATTTATATAATTTAAATTGATCATAATTAGAAACTTAATTACTTTTTACATATTTATATAATAATAAGATGTTTTATCAAAGTACAAATAACTTCTGAATTCTAATAAATCTAATTATAAGTATTGATTAAAATCTATTTTTAAATTTCCATTTATAAATAAATGATACTTGCTCATCCAGTATATGATAGAAAATAACTTCTGATAAATTAAAAGTAGCTATATATTTTCTAAAATCAATTATGCAATTCATTTATATGTCTATAATCATTAACTATTTAAATAATATATATATTTTAAGTCTATTCTTTCATTTTCATCCTATAACCTTGATCAAAGTATTTTTATTTTTATGATCCTTAATTTTTTCAAGATTTGATAAATTTATAGAATAAGATAATAAGCATCCATTTATATCGTAACTCATATTAATTTGCTTAAAACTTTGATCTTAGTGTTCATGGCCTTTAAATCATAATGTAATTCTAAAATCTTAAAATATATTAAATTTATAATGCTACATATCTGTCTTATATAATCTAGTTTTCTATATTTTCAAAGTCTTATAAATAGTACAATTGTTAGATAATTATTTCTTTTAATTTTTTTTCTTATTGGATTTATTTAAATTATTTATAATTTACACAATGTCTTATGTCCCTTCTTTTGTTTCAACAGAATAGCCACTTTATCTTAAATTACAGATTTCTTAGATTCCTGCAGCATGGGATGAAATAAAATTGAAAAATTTTCTATCAAATTAAGGATATACAGTGTCTGATGTGTAAATGTTAAAAAAAGATGATCGTATTAAATATAATATAATTTCAAGCTAAATCTAAGGGTGCAGCTATAGTCAAATTCAATAAAATGCAAGAAGGAGAAAAAGCTACAAAATAATTGAAAGAAGTAGCAGTGGATGGAATGCAGCCTCTGGTACTTAAATGGGCAGAAGGTGAAAAAGAAAGGTTGGGAGTAGCAGAGGAAACATCTCCTAAAATATAAATTGATGGATTATAGAAGGATTGTGAAGAGGCAATGATTAAAGAGATATTTATGAAATATGGTCAAGTCACTGATGTTTAGATCTAGAATTAAGGATAATCTTCAATTAGTGCCATAGTGTCATATACTTTTAAAGAGAGCTGTTTATTGGCAATAAAAAATAATCATAATAAGAATTAGTTAGGGTATTACTCTTAATACTATCTATATATATAGTGATCGGCCATTAGATGTTAGATTTTTGGGGTAGCCAGCAACTATAGCCAAATCATAATATCCTGAGACACCTGCAAATGAAGAAGGAGATCCAATTAGAGACATTGTAAATTTATTATAATAATTAGACTAAATCATATACAAGATGGTTGGATTAAAAGAAGAAACCAATTTACATTCATTGGGAGACTGGAGAAATTGTAAGAAGGTTTAAAATTGATAATGATATAATAGTGTGAGTTTTGGTTCAATTATATATTCACCAGATGGAAGCAAAGAAATAATTACAAAAGAAAAGTATTTGAATGATTTAGCTACTTTTAATTCTAAAAAAACAGGGCCACCTGGAGCAAATCTTTTTGTTTTTCATTTACCAAATGAACATAAAGATTCTGATCTTATGGATTTATTTTCATCATATGGAAATGTAATATCAGCAAGAGTCATGACAGATCCAAAAACTGGTAAAAGTAAAGGTTTTGGATTTGTGAGTTTTGATAAATAAGAGAGTGCATAAAAAGCAAAAGAAGCTATGGATGGACATTTGATAGGTAAATTGAAAAAAAAAATATTTAAGATAAGAAAAAGTTATCAGTTACATTTAAATAAGGTGATGGAACTCCATGTTAACCATTATAATATTAATGGTTACCAAGTATTCAATAAGTATAATTTGATCCATTTGATTTGTGATTAATTTTAATAATTTTATATTTTGTGTATTAAAATTATTATTAGATTAAATATATAAGATAAGTTTAATAAATTTATTTATAATAATAAATCTTAAAAAAAATCATAATGGATTATAATAATTATAATTTAATAAAAGATATTTTTAAATATAATGATTTTATAAAGTTAATTTTTAATTATACTTTTTCAATACTCTATTTTAATATTTACCAATACATGAGAATTTAATAATGGTTTCAATTAAGAATTTAATAAAGGTACTATTCTATAACCTCTTCTTAAATTTAATGGAGATAAACAATATTATCCCAATAATGAATCTCCCAAAATCGAATAACTATATGCTTGAAAATAAATCACATCTTATTAAGCATGTTTAAGTTAAATTTTGCATTTATAATTAAATATTGGATGATATCCATTGTCATAAATAACTTCAGTTCTCCATTTTTCTGAATTATTTACATCTTCTTTGTTTCCAGCAATCCTGACTTTTATGTAAGGATCAACAACTTCTTATTATCTTCTTTTTTCTTCTTCCCATACTAAATTACTAGCACTTATAATTTGTACGTAAATTGTCATTGAAATATCATTTTATAGTTTTAATACATATGAACTATTGAGAAACATACCATAATTGTATAACATAAATATATCTTTAGTTTGTATATTTAAGGCTACCATTTATGCTCCTGCTGACCATGATGGAAAAGGATCATAATTACTAGAGTCAAATCTTAAACCTAATGGATATATTCTTACAAAGTAAATATTTACATAATCATAAAATTTACCTTAATTCTTTTTTATTATATCTTAAATCTTATCTTCAGAAACACTAGAAACTACCCATACTAAATCTGGATAGATATTCAATTTAAGTGATACAGCAAATAAAGAAGTTATTTCTAATATTTCTTTACAACTCTTCTTGACTTATTTATTATCAAGTGTTTTACTATATTATTTAAGTGAATTATCATTATCTTCTTCATCATCAAATTAAATAAGCATATCATCTTTTGTCTATGTACAATATAATGACAAGGAATGATCTCTTAATTATAATTTCTCTTATAAAAATTCTTCATCAGCCTTATATTTTATTAATACTTTCCTCTACAATTCTTATAAGGAAGCAAATTGTTTTGCTTTGTAATCCTTAATTACAAATAACATTTCTCCTAAAACTGACTTTAATATTTCAGCAATTCTTCTTTATTATTTAAGGGAACAATGCATTTCTAAGGATAATATAGCAGGATTATCATCTTTAAAAAATGCAAATTCTCTTACAGTTTTTATTACATCAATAAATTTTATATTATTTACTAAAGTATGTCCATGAGTAACATTAGGTTCTCCATCTTCTCCATCCCAACAATCTAATTCTACACATTTAAATCCCATTTTGAAAGCATCTTAATAAGCAAAACAACTTGATTATCCTGTTAATTAATTTGTTTCTAAATAAGTATTATGAGATGAATTAATTAAATATGATGTAAGAGGTTAAGATTTATCAAAATCTTTAGTTTAAAAAATTGAATTATCTTAATTAAAGATAATATTTTAAAAATCATAAAAATTATAATTCTATTTTTTAGCTTAATAATCTTTTTAACCTTATTCAATTAAAAAGAATGTTTCTAAATCATGAGCACTCATCAACATAGTATTATGTGGATCATCAAATAAACCTTCTTATTTACTACAATATTTTTGATATAATTGAATCAATTCATGTTTCCTTGTAATTTCCATAAGTAATTTATATAAAGTAGCTTCATCTAATTGATTATTTTTTTAATGTTTATCAAATAGCTATAAAAGTTTTCTCTCTGTAATTTCAATTTATAATTCTCCAATTAGAAATTAGAATTCCTTAAAATTGAGTTTATTATCCATATCAAGATCTGATTTAGTAATCAATTTTAAAGCATTGCTCCAAATTTGATTATAATTATCTAACTATTTTTAAATACGAAATGCCTCAGCTATTAGATATTGCAAACCTTCTCTAATGATATTTAATTATTATTGATTCTCAAAGTATAGTTTAATGTATATTCCTTATGAATTAATAATTTTCAATTTGTTTTTCTCCTCTGATGTCATATCAGAAATTTATGTAAGATCAAAATAATTACTAAAAGTACCAAGAGGATCAAGCTAAATTTTATTATTAGATTACCATTTAAATCATTCGAGCTTCATTAGGACTCAAAAACAAAATTATCTAAGTTCGTTTGGATTTATGCATTTTTATTTTAATAAGGATTCCATACACTAATTAATTTATTCCTTGATGATTTGCAACTTAATTCATTAATTTTTATTTATAATGAATATATGATTCAACTTTAATAATTTGTACAATATATTCAAAGATTTATAATAGAAAGGAGATAGCTATTTTGATAATAATAAATAAAAAAGAATTATTAATATTAAATAAGTACTTTCAATTTACAATAATAATGTATTAAAAATAATATATATATATTCTATATTATTATATATTTAATTACTATTTATCATGATTTATAAATATAAATATAAAAGAACAGAAATTTAGATATTAATGCAGTTATATAATTATGCTAATAAATATTAAATATTAAACGATAATATTGAATAATAATTATAATAATAATATTGCGCAAATAATAAATGTTAACAGACACTAACAGAAACAAAGTTTCAGCATACTTTCCAGCTGCATTAACTTTAGCTGATCTTTAAAATGATTAGATAATGTCTGAGGATTCAGATATTGATTTAAGTTAATCTAAATTACAACGTCTTGGAATTGACATGAGTAGTCTTCATGCTCCAGAAAGTTCTGAAAAAAAGGATGAATTAAGTGATGTTAAAACAGGATTGCAAGAGTTCAATAGATCTATTTAATAATATACTAAGAAATTTAATGAATCACAAAGTAACTAAGATCGTTTCAATCTTTCATCAAATATAGAACAATTTAAATAAAGAATTTAAGAATTATAAGTAGAATTGTAAACTGATCCTCCTACTTCTGATCCTTATAAAATATCTCTACATTCTATCAGACAAACAACTGATACTAAAACACCCTAAACATTTACAACAAATAAATAACCAAATCAAACATAAAATCAATCATATTCTTCTGGAGGATAAAGTTATTAATTGCCTCATTTACATTCTACAAACAATAAAACTGTTTAGAATACTCGTCCAGATCCATTTGGCAATTTATCTGAGAAATTAGAATATCATAGAATCAAATATTATGATCAATTCATGCCAGATAATTAAAAATTACTCAATAATCCACTTAAATATCTAAAATATAAATTAGATTGTTAAAATAAATTCAATATGGAGCATTGTCTTGATAGTTTAATTAATTATTGAATATTATTTTATAAATAAATTTATATATTTATGTATATATATATAATGTATTGAATTAGATTCAAAATTATATTAATTATTTGATCTCTTCATACATTTAAAACATATATTAATAAAATATTTTTATATATAATATAAATATTAATAATTATTAAAAATAATAATGAAAAATGAATTATTTAGTAGCAAAAATCCAAAAATCTCAAATAAAATATTTGAAGGACCAATTAGAGCAGCATTTTAATCTAATGCAGGAGAAAAAGATCCTGATCCTTTGGCTATTTAAGAAGTTTAAAAGGCTGCTGTCCATTTTTTATAAAGAGTATTGGATAAATCAATAAAGAGATCAATTGAAAAATAAGAAGACAATTTGAAATTGAATATAGAAGATGTAATGTATTAATTTAGAGTAATACTATTTAACATTTATTAGAATCAACCTAAATTTTTAGATTTATGTGCTAGAAAAATAATCTATATTAGTAGATTGCACGATATGAGTAAAAAAAAATCATATATGAATGAAAATACATAAGATAAAGAAGAAGGATAAGAAGAAAGGGAATATGAAGATGATGCCAAAGAAATTGCTTAATATGCAGGTCTTTTTAATTGATTTTCATAAATTAACTATAAATGAACTTTTTATTAAAAGGTTTTATATAAAATACATAATATATTATTACTAATTCTTATTATATATAATTAATACAATATACTAAATATATATTGGAATAATTAATTTTATTTGTTATTTACAAAATATAATATCTGATTATTTTAGAGTTCATTCTATTCATTTAATATGTTAAATTCTTACTTCTAAATAATTTAATCCCATAGGAATTGAAATACTTTATTTTTTGTTTATTTAATTAAATGAAGTTTATAATCATTTATATTCCTTTTTAGATTATTATTTTACATTTTTCTTAATAACTAGAATTTTTAATTTAATAGTTATTCTATTTGTATTTTTTATGAGTAATTTATTTCTCTGTTAAACTTTAAAATTAATATCATATATATATATTTTTTTTTAAATAATAGATTAAGGAATATATTTGATATTCAAATGAATAATAATAATAATAAGATAAAATAAATTATAATATACTTCTACAATTGAATAAAATATTATAATTTGTATTATATCAACCTTATTTTCTATAGTTTAATTTATTGTAAAATTTATTTAAAAATTAAGAGAATATTCAATAGAATAGATTGAAACACTTATAGTTAATATTCAATTAAGTTTATACAATTATATTTATATAGTTTGTATATTTCTTATACTAATTGAATAGTCCCTCTCTATAAAATGATGTATTAATTATAATAAGCAAGTAATACAAAGTAGATAATATATTTTAGATAAATGTCAATTAACAAATAAATTGGTAGAATTTAATATGCAATGAATATAGGAATACATAATAATGGAATAATGTTAAATAAGGAAGGGAATGATTGAAATCTGATGATAAATAAAGTACTTGTTAATAATATTGAGTAATCAAATAGAATTTAGAGGTTTATTTGTATAGTTAAAATCACAAACCATACTTACATAAATATTTATGTAAGGCATAAGAAAATCAATTAGGTAATTCAAATAGAATATTTCGATTTTTAGTCGAATTGTATGATTCCTCAACATTTTTCATTCATTATTATATATGTTTAATATAATGCTTTGCTATATTATTCTAGTAGGATTAGATTAAGTGCTCGGATAATATTTAAATACCCCCACATTCTTCAATTTCAACCAGCACATTTCTACTTTTATTACTTCAAAAAATGAATCAAATTTATCAAGTACTCATAATTGTTTGATTGTTCCATGTACTGTTGTTAACAAACAATAAAATTGTATGGTGATAACTAAACTCACTTATGGAGGAGATTGTTATACAAAACCTATCAAATCTAATCTAAACTTCACTACAGAAGAAGATGTAGTTACTTTGGAATTTGCTTATCTAGCTGTTCATCATCCCTAATCTTAAAAACCTTATACTGGTATCGTAGTAGGTTGGACAAATGATGATGATGAATATTATTGGGTTGGAGCAGAAGACATAACCTTAATAACCTCAGGTGTAAATTAAACAAACAAATATGCCTAATTTGTTACTATTAATAGTCTAGCTGAGAACACTTGGACAAAAGTATATTATAAATAAAAATAATATAGGTTAGGTTTCACATAAGACCAAATTCAATAAAACCATTCAGAATAATCTTTGAAGCCTATTCTGATGCTACTGATTATGCAGGTTAGTTTTTGATTACTAATATTTCAATATTTGATAGAGGAATTTGCTCAGAAGGATGCAGTAGTTGTTTATCTTATTCTGAATGTACATCATGTGAAAAGGGAAGACTCTATAGAGGTGCCTGCATATCTGATTTCTGTTATTTTGATGCAGGCAGTATAACAGCTAATAAAATCTCAGTAGGATGGATTTAAGAATAAAATGCTCTATATGGTATAGTATTAAAGAACATTAAAATTAAGGAATGCCATATGGTTAAATTCATAATGAACAAAGCCAATAATGTTTATATAGATGGATCAAATCCAAAAATAGCTCTTTATTAATATGGATTTAAAATTGTAGAAAATACTTTAACTGCTGCTGGTTGTTAATATTAATTAAAATTACCACTCTCTTAATAAGCAGGATATTCATGTCTATTTGAATTCTATTTGTTCTTGAACAATACATCAGTTGAATTAGTTAATTTAACATGGACTTAAGAATTTTATTATCCAAATGATAGTTCTATTTTAATAGCAAAAGATATCTCTGGTGATTAAATTTAATTTGGAGTATTGTAAGATTCAATTGATATTGGTCAAGCCTCAACAAAAGTTGAAGGCAAGGTTCTATTATGTTAAAGTCGTGATTGTAGGTCATTTCATTATGAACCTTAAGTATTGTATTTAAATGATTTTTTTTATATTTTGGTGATGCTTGATAATAAATACATGGATTTTGGAGCAGATTATAAATTTCAATTAGTAAGTGCTGTGGCTCTTGGAAATGGAACAAATATTAATTTAAAATCTTAAGGTGAAAGTGAAAAAAATATGAGTGCTACTATTTATAAATTTATTGTTCCAGTTGCAGTTTAAAATTGTACAATTTAAATCACAGCTTAATTGGTTGAAAGAGATATAGATGACAACTATCCAACAGATACAAGAAGAAGATTGTCTTTAAGAAGGCTTTTATAAACTACTAATGAAACTACTTCTATTGCTAATTCAGGATATTCAGTATCAGGTAGTATTAAAGTTGAAAGCATTGAAATATTACCTTATTGGAAGGTATATCCAAAGGATGCTCCTTATATTATCATAGGAGTTTCTGCTGGTTTAGTTCTGATGGCAATAATCTTATATTGTGCTTGTTTGTCTTTCAGTTAGAAGGTACCTGATAATCAGCCAAATACATTTAAAGTCAACAATTTAATTTTGATTGAAGATGATAAAGAGAAAAATAGGATAAAAGAAATATTTTAGAGTAATCCTTAGAAAAATAATTGATAAATATTAAATAATTACAATTATTTTATATAATTTTATGTTTTAAGATAATTTTATAACAAATTTATTAAAATTTATTATAAATTTTGAAATATCTATTCAATTACTTTTATTTAAAGTATATAAAAATCAATATTTTGAAAGCTAATAGTTTTTTTATCTCTAAAAACTTAAGGGTGGATTGAATATTGCTTGTAGATGTTCATCATTTTAATTTTATAAATCATCGTTTTTACAAACTTAAGTCTAAATATTACTATCTCTTCTTTAAATAAATATAGAATTTTAATATTAAGATGTAGGAGAAGATGATATTTATTTTTATGTATGTATTCTTGTTGACTCTATTAAATTGGAAAGTATATTATTTTGATTATTAGGTTTGTTATTAAAAAATAACCTAAATTTTTTGATGTTTGTATCACTATTAATAAAGTTTGTTTATTTTCTTTTATATAGCTAAAATAATCTAGTAAGCAATAATTACACAGTTTTTGATTTCAAACAGTGAGCAAGTATGATAGTTAATTCATCAATGATATCATCCAATAATTTTTTATTGTTATCTACTTCTTTAGATTTCATACTAATTTCTGCAATTCTAATTATGTATTTATATTTATCCGATGTTTATTAAGTGGTTTTTATTAGTTTTTATGCATAATCTGCTATGAATTAAATTTCTTTATTGATTTGATGATAGTCAAAATTCGAAGGGTATTAATATACTTTATTCTATATATGATAGTCAATTGAAGGAATATGCTAATGAAATTTTTTTTAGCTAGAAAATTAAATTGTATCTAATTGATTAGCCATTTTTAATATTAAAAATATTCATTATCTTTGTTTGATGAATTTCTTCAATAATGGAACTGCTACTTTAGGTTCATTCATTTGAATATGTCCTGGAATCTTTGATGCCAATTACAATAAAGTTGGTGGAGCATAATCTAAAAATTACATTTAAAATTGAAACCTTCATTGTAAGTCATGCAGAAACAAACAGTCTTTGTGCTTGGTCCAGCTACTGGTACATGGCCTTAAGCAAATTCACCCAAATAATGTGATAGCTCACATAAAATATCAGCAGCATTGTCTTTATTAACTTCAATAGTTGGTGGACATCTTAGTAAATATTATCCAAATATAAATACTTTGGTTAAGGTACTGGAGCAGGTGGTTAAGGTTCTTCTTCTTCTGGAATTGATGGTTCTTCTTCTTCTGGAATTGATGGTTCTTCTTCTGATTCAACAGGTGGTTCAACAGGTGGTTCAACATCCTCCTCTGGAACTGATGGTTCATCTTCAGGTAATTCTGGTTCTTCTTCATGATCTGGATCAGGTACAGGTTCGTCAGGAATTTCTGGTGTTTCCTCTGGTGTTTCTTCTTCAGATTCAACAGGTGGTTCAACAGGTGGTTCAACTGGAGTTTCTTCTGGAGTTTCTTCTTCACTCAAAGATGGTGGTGGAAGTGGGTTTTCTTCTTCTGGTTCATAAGGAATATCCTCTTCAGGTTCAGATGGAATAGGAGGAATAGGTGGTTCAACCCATTCTTCTTCACTTGCTGGTTCTGATGGTATTACAGGAACTGGAGGAGGTGGGACTGGATCTGTTGGCTTAGGAGTATATCCCCAATGTTCATCGTATTTCAATTCTCTATATGAACCATCACAAAGATTGTAATGGAGATTGAAGATCTTACCACTGTATGATTTATAGAATTGATCTTATCCGACATATAAGTATTTATGAGGAGCATCAAAATGCTTAACATTTTCAAAGTGGACTTCTCCCTTTCTAGTGAAAAACTCAACATAACCATAAGCCTTAGAGATATGTCTGTTGTAACCGAAGTAAATATAATGCCAGTGTACCAAATCCTTTTCATATGGGATAGCCTACCAATAGGTTGGGTTACCATTTCCATACAAATCTGAGTAAGTATATGTTGTGAAAGCTAAGACTGAATCCTTCTTTTCACTTCCTACAAATAATGCCAAATCTCTATCTCCCAATTGTTTGGCATTTTGGTTTACTGCAAGATTGTTCAATGTTAATCTGAATGCTGAGTACCAAGATTCTGGATTTTAAACAGGATACCATTTGAACCAACCAGAAACTGAATATTCTTGAGCATAAATTGGTTCAGTATTCTCAACAACTGATGATGCATCAAATTATGAATCAGCACCATGGAATTCGAAATCATGAAGATTAGATATCTATCTTTCGCATTTCTCTTCAGGTAAGTGATTACAAGCAAATACAAAATCATTAGCTTCTGTCTCTGTTCCAATGAATACATTTTAACCAGCATTAGCTTAAACTAATCTAAATTGACCTTAGAATGATGGGACATCTCCTTGTTGACCAGCCAATTAGAAATATAATTAAGATGGTTTTTCATGACTAACATTAATTTCATTAATTGTTGTTTATCCATCTTCATTTACAACAGCAACTGCTTTTTCATTACAATATGAATAATAAACATAAATCCATTTACCTTCAATATCACCAACTTAAATTACAGTTGTTGATAATCCTTAACTGTCATATGATTAGAATTCCAAACCTTCTTTAGTCAAATATACACTCAAAGCATTATCATTAACTTCACCAGTTGTATGTTCAGATTCAGAAACTCTTGCTACGAAATATCTTTCAGATTATCTTCCATGAACTAAGAATGTTGGATAAGCTTAAAGCCATCTAGTGTAAAATCCAAATCCATAACAACTTAAATCTTCTCCTTCCAATTATTTATTGACTAATGGAGTAGCTTCATCAACAGAAGATGTATAAACTATCTCGTTCACTGAATTCAAACAAGTCTTTTCAACAGCACTGGGTGGTTCAATTGGAGGAACTACAATAGGTGGTTCTTCAAATTCTTCGAATTCTTCCTCAATTTCTTCAACCCATTCTTCTGTTGTTTCTTCAGGTGATTCTTCATGATTTGGATTAACAGGTGGTTCATCAGGAATCTCTGTTTCTTCTTCTGGACTCTCTTCTGGACTTGGTTCAACAGGTGGTTCAACAGGAGGTTCGTTTTCTTCATGTTTTTCCTCTGGACCCTTTTCATCTGGGATTTCTGGTTCTTCTTCTTCTTCTCCAGGTGGTGTTGGTGGTGTAGGTTCTTCTTCATTTGGAATTTCCTTCTCTTCTGGACCTTTTTCATCTGGAATTTCTGGTTTTTCTTCTTCTCCAGGTGGTGTTGGTGGTGTAGGTTCTTCTTCATGTGGAATTTCTTTCTCTTCTGGTCCTTTTTCATCTGGGATTTCGGGTTTTTCTTCTTCTCCAGGAGGTGTTGGTGGAGTTGGTTCTTCTTCATGAGGAATTTCCTTTTCTTCTGGACCTTTTTCATCTGGAATTTCGGGTTTTTCTTCTTCTCCAGGTGGTGTTGGTGGAGTTGGTTCTTCTTCATGTGGAATTTCTTTTTCTTCAGGACCTTTTTCATCTGGGATTTCAGGAACAGGTTCATCAGGTAGACCTGGTTCATCTTCACATGGTGCAGGTTATCCACAACCTTATTAAACGACTTATAAGTCCTTAATCTTTCCCTTGATTTTGATGACTGTCACAGGATTGGATTGACATTGTTATCTGCAACTGTTAAATTATTTGAGAAGATAGATGCATAATTTGAGTAAAGTTGCTTCACATTCATCAGCTGTTTCTGGATTGCTTAATCCTTTAAGTTTTTGTCTGAACTCTGCTAAAATTGGTTCTCCAATTTTGCTTTCAGTCTTTGGCAATTCCAATTTATTCAACTATTTCTCTAATGATTTGAACTTTCTCTTTTGAATGAGCTCTTTGATGGCTTCTAATCTATCGATATCTCTATGTAAGGAATCCTTATGTTGAACAATATCAGCCCAAGCTGCCATTTAAGCAGAGACTCTCTCAAACTCATTCTGGGGTGTCGAACAACTCATTGATGTAGTATCCAGAAGGGCTATATCAGACAAATCCATAGATAATAAGGATGTACCCAAATCCAATTCAGCAGATAGGGCTAGAATGTAATACAATATTACCACTTCCCAACACTAGTATACATATGACTAATGTCGAACTTCTCATTTTTAATAAAATATTATAAAAACGGATTTCATTGTATTTAATTCACATATCACTTCTAATACATAAATATTTCAATATAATCTTAACTAATTTTGATAATTATAGGATAGAAGACTCAAATCTATCAAATATATATATATAAATGAATCAAAATTAATCATCATTCTACTAAGGCATATTTAAATCTGCTTTAATCTTAATCAAATTTTCTTAAAGTCTTTTCAATTTTTCATCTAATTTTTATAATTTTACCAATCTCTCATTTTCTACTTATCTAATCTATTAATAAATATCATTAATCTTATGTTTGTTATCTAACCATCTAGAATAGTTTTCCTGATGTTATATAGTCCTTCTAGCAAATAATTTTTCAAATGTCTCTTAAAAATTCTTTTGGTTTGCCTTTAATTAAGTATCGAATCCTTTTTAATCCTATAAAAATATTAAATTATAATTATTTACCACCAATACCAATAGTTCAGATTCCTTTTATCTAATTAAATCCAAAAAATTGGAGTCATAAAAAATTTGTTTAAAATCAGGCAATGGTTGACTTTGAAATTAATTCAATTGTTCACAACGATTCCTTAAGTCTTCAGATTTTTATATAAATTATTCTTCTATTAAGGCTTTTTCTGAGTTTATTTCTTAAATTTTATCCATTTCTTTTTGTATTTCCTAAATGATTAATTTGTATTATATTACTTCCAATTTTTTTCTTCTTTACTCTTCAAGTCGTTTCTATTTTAATTCTTCCACTTTCTTAGCTCTCTCTAATTCTTAGATTTTCTATTAATCTATTTATGCATCCATTTAAAGAATCACTTTAGTAAAATCTGTCTAGTAATGTTTAATCATAACACTTACTATTGCAATGATATCACTTGTATTTGAAACTTAAATTGTATCACCTTCTTCATCTTAATATGACAATTCAATATTTGTTAAAAGGGGATACTTTTATTGGATTTCTTATTACAAATCCTCATATGATTGTACTCCATCAAAAGTAATTTATTCATTTTAGTATCTAACTTAGATATCCATTAGTATTAATGGTTGTTCGAAAGAATATTTTTTAATTTAAATACTTATCTGGGATATTATAGAATAAAGTCAACAAATAAAAATGAAAATTAGTAAAAAATATCAATTAATCAATCCAAACAATTATAATATCCTAAATTTAATAAGATCTATTCATTTGTTAAAATTGGTTATGGATTTCTTGCAATTCCTGAATGAACTCTTATTTAAACATCTGAAAAGGCAATCCATCTTTATGCTTATATTTTGAATATATCTAAATAATCTTCATTCAATTATTTATTTATTATTATCGTACAAATCTATTTTAATTCTTAACCTAATTAAATAAGTTCTAAAATCATAACAGTAAATGCTTAAATTTAATAAATATATCATTACATTTCTCTTTATAATACTCTTTTTAAATGCAATACAAATATCTATCCATAATACTTTTATATCCTAAACATTTCAAATAAATTGATAAATAGGTTAAATATATCCCTAATCTATCTGTTCCCAAATTCCCAATTGATATCAATAATTTATACATAGTACTACATAAGTTTTGTCTATTGATTAATTCTTATTCTTAATTCATTTATTAAAACTTTTCATAATGAATTAAATTTGTCATAATAATAAAATATATACTATATCTAATGAAAAATTAAGAACTAAATTCTTCAACATCAAAGTTTTTTTTTTAAGATAATTTTGGCAACAATTGTTAGGAATCATTTTTTATGTGTTTTATAAAAGCATAAGATGTTTTCATCTTTTGTAAAACAATATCTATATCATTAGTATTAGGTAATTTATTTTCAATTATTGCTTATCTAATATTTTTGATTTATTGTAAACTATCAAACAATTAGCCACAACAATATGAATAAATTAACATAACATAATCTGTTTCAAATGCTTCTTAACAATCTAAAATATAGAATTTAATATATACCTTATGGTGATTTTAATTAACAATTACTTACCATAGGTTCATAGGTGAATGAGGGATGGAAGAGTGGCTATTTGTTTAGAATAGGTTTCTAATTATATATGGATTAATACTAAGTTATTAAGGAATAGTTGTAAATATTGTGGAATGACTTAAAAATTCCCCTAAATAATTTTGTTTCTTAAGTCATCTGCATCTTATAAGACTTAGAGTTCATTTGGATACAACTATAAATTGACAGATTTAAGTTCAAATAAACTTCTTTTAGTTGTTGTGGTTGTTTTAAAAAAGCAATACATTTATTTAATTAATTATTTTTTTCACAGTATTTAAGTATATATATAAATCATTATGGTGAATCAAATTTTAAAGGCTCCTTAACAGAACTTTTAACATTATCTTCAAAAATTAATTATCTTAGTTTCTAGATACTTTTGTATTTCATTCTATTAAATGATTTTAATGGACTTATTTATTAATTGATAGTTGGTATTGGTATTATTAATTTTTATTATTGATTAGATTTAATGTTGTAATTATTATTCATTTTAAAGAGGTATCTACTAGATGTAGAAGAAGAACTAATAGGAGTTAATTTATTGATTTCTTCAGAAACAGCAATATCATTAGAGTAATTAGGTGATTGAGTGACTATTTAAAGATTGTTACGATTATTTTAAAAGTTTGGTTTAATGAGTTTGAATTCTTTTGATTCTAGTTAATTATTGAAATCTGATTCTTCAGGATTTAAATAATATGATTAAGTGATTGGAATTTAAGTGGATATATTAGAATGACATTTATTTTCTTTGAATGATTCAATTTCATGTATGATTGCTTTAAGATCTAGTTTTCTGTATTATTCATCTATATGGATTTAGATTCTCTTATTTTTGGATTAATAAAACTTAAGTTCAAATTGTTTGAGTTTCTCTTCAATTTATTTTTTAGAACAATTTTGAGAATGATAATAAGATTCAAATTAGAAAAGTAGGATATTCTCTAATTCTTAATTCATATTCTCAATTTACTCAAAATTTGAATAACAAAATCTATTTTATAATAATTTATAAAAAAATACTGCTTAGCCATTTAAATACATTATAGAGCTTTTCTGTAATTGATCTCTTTAAGCTTATTGAAAAAGTAATGATAGAATTAGGGTTCTTTAATACCTATGTTATGATTGATCATATGTTCAAAAATGATCTCATATTCTTGAGACAATTCAGCCTAAATAAGATAAAAAACAAAATACATATTCAATGAAGAGGTCTACAATTTCTTGATGTTCCTTTAATTCCAGATATGGATTAAATAGAAACACCCTTAACTTTTCTTTATATGTATCCTATGAACATATTTTTCTTAGATCTTCGAAATAACTAAAGTATTTGAGGATGGTTACCTTAAATCAAAAAATGCCTCCATTTGATGTTAATTTTAAATACAATATAATGTCATAATGATTTATTAATTTACAAATCACATTTTTCATAATTTTAACATAATAATTGTTCATTAGAATAATATTTCTAAAACGGAACCATAAACCAATTATTTGATTAAATAACAATTAGTATTGAACACTTAATTGGTTTTATAGTATCTAATAATAATAATTAAGCTATTGTAATAGAATCATATAATTAATGGAATATACAAATTGCTTCATTTTAAGTAGTAATGTGTTCAGATTTCTAATTAAGTATTAATGTATTTGTAATAACAATATATGAATTCATTTAATATTATAATTAATACTTTATAGTAATTTCTCATGTACATGTCAATTAAGAGTGTAAATACTTTAGTGATTCAATTGTATAATAATTTGGAGTATTATATGATAACTAATAATATAATGACAATAATTTATATTTTAATTAAAGATAGATGATACAAATGATAACATTTGATATATTAGATGAAATAAAATAATTATTTTGTATATATTTATTATAGTAAGTTTATGATAATATTAATATATAATATAAATCAATAAAAAGAATCTGAACAACATATAGCTGCTTTAGTTTTTTAAGGATCTAAATAATTCTTTGCTAATTCTTCATCTATTTCATCAATTCTAGACCAGAAATCTTTAGTTAATCTTAACCAACCATTTTAACGAGCATGCATATATATTCCAGATGTTAATTCAGAAAGAGAACATAAATGCCAACCTTATTTACAACTACTCAAACTCTAATGATAATTGCATCCATCACAACCTAAATAGAAGAGTCTATTGTTGACTTATCCAGGGAAATTGACTAATTTACTTATTTCCAATTCTATGTATATATAAATATATATACATAAAAATGGTATGTTGTAGAAGGTTAGATCATCTAAATATAATAAAGGACCATTGAACCAGGGATCTCCTCCTATATAGAAGGGACCATCATTCTTTAAAGGTCTGGCTTTCAAAGACAATACATTGTCATGAATACCGTTTATATATAAATCAATGCTTAAACCTTATAAAACAATTGCTAAATGGTTCCATTTCCTACCAGTCACACTTCCTTTACTACGAAGATTCTCCTTATCATAAGATGTACTAACTATAACTTCTATTTATCCTCCTCCAACATTTGCCTCATCATGAAATGGCCACAATAATATTGTTGGAGTATATTCATTTGACTTAGAAGCTTTACGCAGTATAGTTGTAAATGACTATTATGAAGACAATGGATATATCCACATGGAAATAGTGACTAACTCATGATATTAATCATGATGTGGAATAATTGAATATTGTTCTCCACTATAATAGACAGAATTGCCAACTGCTCCTCTGCCTGGACCAAGTTCACAAGGTTATTATATGTGATTTAATAATTGACTATCATCCATTTGATTTTTGTCAAATCTCCATAAACCTATAATTGAATCTAGGGGAGCAAAGGTCATATCAACAATTTAGTTATTTACACATAAATGACCCTCTAATTTAAAACAAATTTCTGGTTCTTGAGAATGAATTCTTAAAACAAGAATGAAAATTAAATTTAACATATTATAAAATTTGAATTTCATGAATAGGTCTCAATCTCCTATAAATGACAGCCGTAGTCATAGTGCATCTAAAAGATATGTATCTCCAAATGAAAGATAGAATACTTAAGAGAATGAACAAGTAACTAAATTGAAAGATTAATATCAGAATCATAGAAAATTACCAACTACTTAATAAGTGAAATCTAAAATTATTAATGTTGATCAATCTGATATTGGTAGTATATTGGGTGAAGTCAATATCAATAATACTAGTAAAATGTCCAATATGACCTAATTTGCTAATTTCATGTATGTACCATGTCCAACACATCCAGAATTTTTTATAACAAATCTATGTTAGGATCAAGTATGTTTTATTTTAAATCAAGAATTGTATTGAACCTCTTTGTCCAGAATGTATTAATGAACATCTTGAAATGCATTAAGCAAAAGGAAGAGTACCTAAATTAGAAAATATTCAAAGAGTCAGAAAAGATAATACTTATAAGATAGATGAATTATCAAAATCATTGTAATTTAAATTGCAAGATTCTAAAAAGTATTTTTAAGAATAACCATCTATACTTTATAATAATAATCTTGAATAATTAAGATAAATACATGAATAAATCTCAAATATAATAGATGATTATTTTGAAACATTGTACAAAGATTTAAAAGAATAAAATTAAGATGAATATATTAAATAATTAAATTAAATAGAACAAGATATCCTATAATAACAACATAAACTTACTAAATTATAAGAAGATTTACACAATGATAATTATGTTAGGGCTGTTATTTAAATATGTGATGGCAAATAAGAACTATTCTCTGATAAGAGTTTAATATCTTTAGATAAATTAATACAAAATTATCAGTAATCTTAAATCAAAATAATATTTGATAAAAATAATATTGAATTATTTTAAACATACTGTAAAAAAATGTGCTATTTTATCAAAAATACATAATAAATAAATACTTAATAAAGTACCAATACTAATAAGAGTCTTAAAATTGAAGATAAATTAAATCAATCTACAATGAAATTAAATCATATTTCTGAAATACCACCTCCACTTATCAATCCAATAACATTGATTTCTGAAAGTCTTACTAATGATGAAGCAAAATATTAAATTAATCATTTAAATCACTTTGAAGATGGCAAACCATAAGTATTAGTAAGATTAGAAGAAGGTGGTTATGCAGCATATATATATGACATCTAATCTTAATAATATAAGATTGAAACTATCAATAGTACAACTAAGATTCCATTATTTCATAGATTATATACTACTTCTTCAGGTAAACATTTAGTTATTGGGGGTGTTGATAGAGATAAATCAAGATTCAAAGCAATTGCTTCAGTATATGAATTTAATCACACTAATTTATAAATGACTTTACATTCAGAAATGGTATTGCCTAGATCAATGACATCTGCTTGTTAAGTTGATAATTTTTTATTTGTAGTAGGTGGATCATCAACTAATGATGAGAATACATCAATGGCTAAAGCTGAAAAATTGGATTTAAGTACTAAGAGATGGTAAACTATTGATGATCCTTACTTTAAATGTAGTGGATGTGCTTTGGTTGCAATTGATAAAAATACATTATTTAAGATAGGAGGTAAATGTGATATTTTTACTCCATGCAATTCAATTGAATCCTATGATATTTAAAAGAATTCTTGGGTATAATGTGTTTTATAATGAATTTTAGACAAAAATAGAATTCAAATTCTTATCTAATGGATATTTGAGATTACCATTTAATAGTTGTGCCATTAAGACTTCATATGATCAAATACTTATTCTAGGTGGATCAGTACATGATGTTAAGAGTAATGAAACATAAGTATTTGATTTTAATTAATATTTAGATTCTTAATATAAAGACAAAGACTTTATAGAAATCAAAAGAATTACCAAATTCTATTGAATTTAATACTTAAAGTGTTATTGTATAATTCAATAATGTTTATGTATTAACAGAGAATGAATAACCTTTGTTATTTGGTAATTAAAATGGATTTAAATATTAATGATATAAAATTATGTATAATTTTGATTTACATCTTTATTTAAATAATGAACAAGCTCCTTAATCAAGAAGATTATTGTAAACAAATAAGAAAGTGAAGAGCATTTCAATTCAAAGAAATTTAAATTAAATGAGCTCTGATATTAGATGTATAACTGATGAATCTCCATCTAATTTACATTAAATACCTATTTTGAGTGGAAGTGTGACTGAACGTTAAATAAATTCTCTAAGATATCGTCCTTCTGTTGTACATAGATAAATGTACTCAGACAATTAATTTGAATAAGGATAGTAAAGAAAATTTGTAAGACAAAAGCTACCATCAATTATTTAAGGTTATTCTGTACATGAACTATCTCAGAATAGAATGACAGTAGAACCTAGAATGAGTCCACCAAAGTATACAGAAAATAAAAAAAGTATAACTGAAGTAGAATCCAAACAATCGTAAAAAATAAATGATCTATTGAGTATCAAAAAACTAAATGATTTATTGGGTCATAAAAAAATACGTCCTGAAAAAATTAGATAAGATTTTCCTTCAGTACCTGAAATATAAGACTTCTCTAAATAAATGTTATAAATATATAAGAAAAACAATATTAATCCAATGAAATTGAGATCACCTTTACCAATGTAAATACAAAATAAGAATAGTTAACAAATTGATCTACTAATTAATTTACTAAAAAAAAGAAATTAATGATTTAGAAATCCAATCTATAATGATAACATTTATTAGTTTATATACAATATATTATTTATTTTATTACTTTATTTGATATAAGTAAAATATATGATATTATTAAAATAGTAATGAATGTTTAATTTCTAGATAAAATGAATCCAAAATTTTTATTATCATATTTTTTAATAAAATAGAATCAATCGATGGATCTATATTTGAAATAAGAAGATATGTAACCAAAAAGACGAAAAATGAATCAATAGAAATTGAATAACATTATAGATAGTAATCTTTAATTAGAAGAAGCAAAGGATCTAATTATGTAAGAATAAGTACACTTACTACTGTAAATCAGATCCTTTCATCACCATATTTGAATCAATAACTTAAGATCTCATAGGATAAAGTCATATAACTTTAGGAACTAGAAAAAAAAAAAAAGGATATAAAAGCAGCATAATATATATTATTGTAAATTGAGTAGAAACAACATGAAAAGGAAATCAAATAAAAAATACTTTAATTATAGACCAAGCTCAAATATTCGGAATTGAATAAGAAGATTGATGCATTGATGAATTAATTAGATTATAATTTAAAGAGAGTCAACATTTATTATTTTGAGTAATAAGAATAAAAAGAGAAATATATGAATGATTAAATGAATTAAATGCAGTATAGCTTAAATTCATCTTTGTAAAAGAATGAATATCATAATCAAAATATATATTTCAATTATTAAATGTAAATGAAGAGAATTCAAGAAGTAAAATATGATATATTTAGATTTGTTAACAAAAATTGAAGAATTATGAAAGCAAGATTAATAAAATTTATAAACAGAAATATGAAAATATAGATTAGATCTATTAGAATGCTTAATAATCTTAGGAACATTTAGAAAAAATAAAAGAAAAATCTAATTAAATATATTAAATTAAAATTAATAAAATAAAAGAGAAGATAGATTATTTTTAAGATAAGATAAATTTAATTGAGAAGAAGAGATTATTAAATTTATAACTTACTTATAATAAAGAATTTGAGCATAATTAATAAATGAATAAATTTAGAGCAAAATCTGAGAATATATTTAGAAATCAATCACTCAATCATTTTAATAAACAATCTGAAAATATATTAAGAAATCAATCACTTATTCTTTTGAATAAACAAATTATGAAAGAATAAACATTTCTATTGATTAAACATTAGAACTAATTGGAATTAGAGTAGAAAGTTTCAAGATTGAATTAAAAATGGATTACACAACAATCACAAATAATTAGGGCTGATTAATTTAAATAATCTTATATTTAATAATTAGAATAATAAATAAATTAGAGAGATTAAAGATTGTAAGATTAAATGTATATTAAAATATGTGATTATTTAGTTAAAATAAATTAGAAATATAAAGAAGAAGATTAAAAGTTATAGAAGAAATGGAGAAGAAAAAAAGAAATATGTTATTAAAATTAGAATCTGATAAATTATATACTATGGATTTGAAGTATTATCATAGGACTCCTAAAAATTAAACTAAATTATTTATAACCTGATTAAATTGAATTATACATTAATTTATATAATGTATTTGACAGCAGATTCAGCTTTATAGTTACTACATGAGAAAAGAAATAAATTCCAAGTAGAAATTCGCCGAAAAAGAACTGAAAATACATTCTAATAGAAACGCGCAATTTTTGTGCAAAATAAGGTTTGGGTGTTGTGAGTGATTTCAAGGACCTTGAATTGTTAGCATAGTATGCACTAGAGTTTTACAATCGTGGAGACCTCTAAGAATGTGAGAATTACTTGATAAGATTAAATGAATATGCTGACTCATAATATAGCGCCAATCTTAAATCCATTAACACTATTACTTTTCTAGGTGAAATTGCAACGAATTGCGATTATCATATTTTAGCTATAGTTCTGAGTATCTATTAAAAGATCTATTTACCTGAATGTTTAAATCCTTATTTACTATCTCAAATTTAAAGATTTGAAAATAGTGAGCTCATTAAGTAATTTGTTGTTCTTTTACATAAAATTGTAAAAAATAACCCATTAAATCACTTGGTAGAATAATGTGACTTTGTCTCTTATTTGGTAGAAATCTCACTTCTATTAGATAATTTTGAATAATGGTTTAAAATAGTTGAAGTACTTGGAAGCTATATAAAATAACCATCTTATTATGTATTGAATATTTAATTGGTTAGTTTAAAAAGTTGGTTGTGACATGTATTAAATTCATTGAATATGATACAGATTTAGCCACATTTTAGATTATGTTAACAATGATTTCATGTGAAAAAGATAATAAGAATTCTATTAATTACTTATTAGCAAATGCTGGATTTGTAGATTTAATTATGGATAAATTGGATAAAAATATGATGCTTTCAATATCAATAATTTCAAAAATAGTAGAAGAGTCAGATGAAGGAACAATATTATTTATTTAACATGGATTATTGAAAACACTTAGTAATTTATACTTTGAAATGAGAGAAAATTAAACAGCTTTTATTTATATAACAGCAAATATTTGTTTTCTTAAAAATGATTATGTAATTACTGAAGTACTAACATCTGAGATTTTCAATACTATTTTAGCACTTGATGAATAGGAATTAAACAAAAATGATTACATTTATATAAGTCAAATGCTATAATAATTAATTAGAAAATATTCTAATGAATAATTGTATCGTTATCTATTAAATAAAACTGATTATGTATATATGTTAGGTCATATGATGAAACAGTTTGAATTGCGTGAAGTATTACAAAATGCAATATCTTGTGTTATACATATGGCTCATTCACAATCTGAAGAATTAGCTAAATTATTTAGATATGTAATATATATATTATTAATGAAAATAAATAGAAAATTAGTGGTAAACCAATAGAATATGTACTTACAAATATCTAATACTTATTTTAGGATATTAATATTATAGAATAAGTATTTGAATTTTTAAATATTAAATACGATTGATGACTTATTATTATTATTATTATTATTATTATTATTATTAAAATTAAATTATTATAAAAATTTATCACATTATTGAACAACAATGATTTTCTTCTCTATCTTATGTATCATTATTATTATTATTATTTTAAGATTAATTTTCATTATTTACATTAATAATCTTATTTTCATTTAAATAAGGATTATATTATTTTATAGTTGGTTAATCATCAGCTAAGATATATTATTAATAATTTTATATTTCTGCTTTTTATATTTAAGATTTCTATTATTATTATTTTTGTTGATTTTTTTATTTCTTTTATTATATATTTAATTATAATTTTTCTATTTCTAACATAATCTTTTAACATTCAATATCATTATATTGTATTTCTTATTCAATTTAATGTAATTAATGTTATTTCTTTTAAGAATCCAATTTCTTTTCTTCTAATCTTTCATTTAATTATTTTGATTCTTTTTTTATAGATTAAATGGTTGATTTTAATTTAAGATTCTCATCTTAAAAGCCTTTAATTTCATTATCTAATTTCTAAGTCTTAAATATAAGTTCATTTTGTATTTATTTGTATTCTCCTTATTATTTGACACCTTATTATTAGATTTCAGAAATCTAATTCTACAAAGATCTAATATCCTACAACAATTCTTTAGATTAAGAATCCAATATTAATGCTTATTATGCTAATTAGTCTCTTTTTTAAGTATAAGCTGTTTCTACACTAAGTCTAATATATTTGTCTTCACATATTTCACATAATCGCCTAAATTTTGTACTATTATTTGGATCCTTTCTTTTCTTTCTCCCATGTTCTTTACATATCACATTTCCACAGAATTTACATTATTTCAATTTATGTATTAATGTACCACTCTTATGACATATACAACATTCATTTTTACCTGATTTCAGTTCTTTTAATTTATCTGTACTTAGAGTGGATTTAAAGATTGCTAAACTGATATGCTTAATAGATACAATCATTTTGATTAACAAGATCCATATCATTAGATTTTCTTAGAAACTAGTTCTTTTCTGTATCCTTTTCCATTTAATCAATAGAAAAATTTGAAGGAGCTTCATCTTCTTGAATAGATTCCAATTAAGTTGAAAAATTGCTTGTTTGAGGTTAGTTTTTGTATTTTTTGAGAATATCTTCATATGAAGAATAATCAATTTATGTATTTGCTCTTTCTCTACTGTCTCTCATATAATAATGAAAAGTATTTTTATATTATATTTTAGATTCTTTCTACAAAATAAATATATAATTAATGTATTATTATTATCAATTTTCTTGTGGAATGAAATAACTATTATACTAGATATATATAGTTTATATCAATTTGTATAAATTCATTTATCAAATACATTCAAAATTTATTTATATATAATAAATATTAAAAAATATGTAAGATTTTAAAGATATGAAAGTTATTGCTTGTGGGCAATATTCACAAGTAAACTATAACAATAAATGAAAGGTATTTTCTGCTAAATTAAGAAAAGAAAATAAACTTTATGCAATCAAAAAATATATTAAGAAAACCTTATCAAGATAGCGTATATCACCAAATATTGCTAAAGAAATAGAAATTATGAATCTTTTAGGAGATAATCAATATACAACACGTTTGATTAATCATTTTGAAGACAAAGAAGTAATTCTATCTAAATAATATATATAAGTCCATCTATCTTATCACAGAATATTTAAATAATGGCAATATGTAATAAAAATTATTGAAGGACAAAAAGCTTTCAGAATAAGAAACATTATTTTATGCTAAATAAATGATAGATATTTTAGAATATTTGCACAAAAATAATGTTGTACATAGAAATTTCAAATTAGATAATATACTCATTAGAAAAAGTATTTTTTATAGTATATCTATATTTTAGATGAAAAAAAGCAAATTACAATTAAATTATGTGATTTTGGTTTTAGTACATATATATAACATGGAGAAGGAATTTTTAATGGAAATGATCATTTTGGTCCTGAACAATATAATCTATAACCATAAACTGAAGCTTTAGATATTTGGAGTTTTGGTGTTATTCTATATTAAATGCTAACAGGGAAATTTCCATTTGAACCTAAACCAGAATAATTAAAAGGTAAGAAAAAATAAGATGTTTTGTAACATAATATTGTTAATGGAATATTTTCATAAAAGAATTTAAGTGAAGGTGTCTAAGATTTATTAATCTAGATTTTTTAAATAAATCCATCAAAAAGAATTACTATATCATAAATTAAAGAACATTGGTGGATATAGGGTATATAAAGACCTAATGATAAAATTAATATTATATCAATTTTAGAAGATGAACCAGAAACTTAAGAAGAATAATAATAACCAATATAATAATGTATTGATGTTGAAGAATAGATTACTTAAATTAGATTATCAGTTAAGAAGAAGATTTAACATAATTTTAAAATTTAAGATAATGTTATTAATAATAATGAAATATCAGAAATTTAAATATTATAGAAAATCAATAAGATTGAAGTTTGTGAAAGTGAAGAAATTAATTTAAGTTAGATGTTAAATACAATTAAATAATAATTAACCTAAATTAATAATGAAAATATGGATCTTATGAGTGAATTATAATTGAGATCAAGTGGTACTGTACATTTAAGTGATGAGAGAGAGAGTGTTGTTTCATATTTAAATTATGATAGCAAATCTCGTTAAGATTTTTGTAAAATTCAAATGTAATAAATTCCAAGAATTGAAGGAGAATAATTTTGTCTTAAATAAACACTTGAATAATAGATGGAATAATTATAATAAATAAAAGAGAATAAAGAATCTATTGATAAATATAAAGAAGATATAATTAATAATAATAATTATATAAATGAATTAATGTAAACTAGATTACTTCTTAAAAAATAAATTTAAGATTTAGAAGAAAAAAGAAGTTTTATGAAATTAGAAGAAGGCATTATTGGTATCTAATAAGAAATTGAAAAAAAACTAACTTAATTATCTACAGATTTTAATGATAGAATTACTATATTAGAAATATTTAATAATACATTTACAGAATCAAAATTAGAAGAAAATAGATAATAATATAAATAACATAAAAGTATTGAAAAAAAATATGATTTATCATTATTATAAAATGAAGAATTCCCAGAAAAAAAATAAAAGAAAATTGATTAATTAAAATAATAAATTTAAGAAACAAGAGAAAAATAAAATTAAATTATTAATTAAATTAGTGTAAATTCAACTTTATTTAATTAAAAAGATGAAGAATCAATTAAAGAGAAATTAAATCTATAAATGGCAAAAAAAGATGAAATGAATATTTAATTATAGTATCTATAATAATAAACAGATATTTTATTGGCTGAAATTAAAGAATAAGAAAAAGGTTTAAAAGAGTTAGATCAAAAAAAATTAGAAATTGAAAAATCAAATTAAAAATCAAAAATTGTTTTTTGAAAAATTAGTATATTATTCAAACAAATTATTCATATCTATAATTTTTAACATTATAACATTATAACATTTTATATATTAAATTAAGTTAATAAATTAACTAATAATTTATATCCTTTACCATTAATTAAATTAATTAATGATCAACTCATAAATTTAATCAGATTCTGAAGAATTTGTATAATAATAAGAAAAGGGAGATATCAATTTTTATTCTGGATTCTTTGATACTTAAGAAGAAGTACTTCAAAAACCATTAGATACACAAACCATTAAGGATAAAGTAATACAATAAACTAAACAATCATTTAGTAAGTAATCCACCTTAAATTAAAAAATTAAATCAAAATTAAATAAAGTTGCCTTAAAAATAAGATAATAAAATGAAAAATTTAATGAAGTAGAAGAATAAATAGAAGAAGATAATCAATAATAAGAATAATAATAATTAGATTCTAAAATATTTGCTATAGATATAGAATTTCATTAATTAAAATTAAATAAAGCATTAGTCAAAGCTTGTCATGATTAGGGATATACTCATCCTACAAATGTTTAAGCTAAAATAATTCCAATAATTATGAATGGTAAGGATGTTTTAGCTAGTTCATGTACTGGATCAGGTAAAACAGCAGCATTCCTATTACCTATAATGTAGCGTTTTGGCAATCTTAAAAATTTACAATATTCCAAAGCATTGATAATATTACCTACAAGAGAACTTGCACTTTAATGTTTTGAGATGTTTGAAAAATTAAATAAATATGCTAATTGTACAGCAGCTTTAGTAATTGGAGCTGTTCCAATATAATAATAAGAAGCTGAATTGAGAAAATATCCTGATATTGTAATTGCTACTCCAGGTAGAATAGTAGATTTATTAACTAATTCATCTAGTATTGAAATTCAAAAGTATTTTATACTAATATATTTATAGTATTGAAATTTTAGTTTTTGATGAAGCAGATAGATTAATGGAAATGGGATTCGAAAAAGAAATTAGATAAATACTTTAAGCAACTTCCAAAGATAGACAGACTGTTTTAATCAGTGCTACTCTTAATGCTACTGTAAAATAATTATCTTAATTGGCATTAAACAATCCAATAAAAATTAATGTTGATTTTGTTGGTGGTTTAGCTTATGGATTAAAACAGTATTTATTACGAATAAGATCCAATTAAGAAGCAGACAGAGAAGCAACGTATATATTTATAATTAATATTAAAATTATAGACTCATTACTTTATTGAAAACAAAATTCAAAGAGAAAACAATAATATTTGTTAAAACTAAACATGATTGTCATAGATTAGCAATAATTTTAGGATTTTTAGATATGAGTAGTTGTGAATTACATGGGAATCTATCATAACAATAAAGAATTTAAGCTTATGAAGATTTTAAGGTAAAAGAATGAATTAAATTTAGGAAGGAAAATTTTAATTTTTATTAGCAACAGATTTAGCTGCTAGAGGATTAGATATGACAGATGTTAAAGCAGTTATTAATTATGAGATTCCTTATGAAGTTACTAGATATATTCATAGAGTTGGTAGAACTGCTAGGATAGGTGCATAAGGTATATCAGTAACAATTTGTTTGGAAAATGAAGTTGTAAAATTTAAAAAAATGATACGATAATCAAAATAATAGTTATTTACAATGATAGCAGATATTAATAAAGTTAAATAGATACGTCGTCAAATATAATAATTGGCACCTTAAATCAGAAAAGTTATTAAAGAAGAGGTTGCTGAAATGGAAGTTCGAAAAACAGAAATGTAAACTTAAAAAGGATAAATTCAAATGGAAGAATCTAATGATAATATTTAAGAACTCTAAAGAGATAAAATATAATTAAAAAATAAGAAAAGAGTTAACAAATTTAATAATTGATTTTTGTTTATATTAATTTTAATACATAAAAATTCAAAATTATGAAAAAACATAATTCAGATGACTAATTACATCTCTAATTAATATAAGATAATGATCAATTAATTATGATTTCAGAAGTAGATGAAGAAAACAAATGTTCATATTTTCTTAGTAATGCTATTTATTATACTGAAAAATTATTATAATTATTATTGATAGTTGTAAAAACAAAATAAAATAATTTAAATAAAGAAATTCAAAATGCATTATCTAAATAATAATAACACTTAAAATAATATTTATCTAAATTTACAACTATCAATAATTCAATTTTGAGTAAAGAGGAATTAGTTTAGAATTATGAAAAAGTCAAAACTGAGTTTAAAGCCTAATGTTGTAAAGCATTCTCTATTTATTCCACATAGGATGAATAATAAACAGGCATTAATGTAGATTAAGAATAAACAGAATCATAATAAACTACTATATGGAGTATTAATGAAAATAAAACAATTAACAATGAAAATACAGAAAATGTAATTGATAATTCATTTAAAATATATTCAGATTTAGAATAGAATTAAATCTAAATTTAATTTCCTAAAAGAGTATCATAAGAATATCAAAAAGATTTATTAAAAAAATTAGATGAAATATCCAAACATCACAAATATTAATGTATATAATTGAAATGATTTAAATTTCATTCATTTAAGATATATATCATTAAATTATCTAAATTCTCAATCTTAAATATATTCTTTTTTTTATATTTTGATTATCTCAATAACTATTAGAAACAATAATTGATGTATAAAATCTAAGATAAGAATTTTAATAATTAAGATTTTTATTAATATTAATAACTTATTTGTCTTTTATTGTAATAAATTATTATAATCATTCAATATCAGCTAATAAATCTTCTTCCTCATGTTATAATTGATCAACCATTTACTAATGTTTATTGTCTTCTTTGTTCAGGAACTAAAAATTAATAATATATATTTACATCTTAGGCTTCCTCAGCAGTTACAGTTGATTTCTAATTTTCAATGTTACTTATCAAAGTGATTCCTTATTGCACAATCTGAGCCCAAAACATAGATTAATTATATTTATCTTTAAGTACAAAGAGGAATTTATTGAAAACAGGTGTTTCATCTTCTGAAATACAAGCTTTTCTCATTTCTTTTAAACATTCCAAGGCTTTGGGAAAGAAACTGCCTTTTATTGATTAATCAACTAAACCAATTATAACTTTTTAAATTTGTTAAAGAGCAGAATCTACTTAATCTACTCTTTTTTCAGTAATCATTTTCTTAAAATCTGAAATGGGATCTACAGAACCTATTTCTTAAATAATATCATCATTGAATCCCAATTTCTATTTGGCAAACATATTAACCATTTCTTCTTCTTCTCTATTAATTTCTACTACTTCTTCTTGTATTTATTGTTAAACTTATTAAGTAGTTTATTCATCAAATAATTATTTCCAAAATACTTTTTTATCTTATGGTTATTTAATTTCATTAACTTTAAATTTAAATGCATTTTTCACTCTTTGTATAGCATCTTATGCATAATTATATACTCTTTATTCAGGATGTAAATATTCTAGAATCAAAGGTGAAATAGGAGGTATAACATCAGTTCTAGTAATGGCTTTATGCATAACAACTTATTAGAAATATTGTCTAGTTGGATTGGCTACATATTTCATTTTAAGTAATTCTTCTGGTTCACCTGATTAATTTGGAAGATTTTCTAAATCCATTTTATCAATTAAAGAGGCTACAGCAATTTATTAATTAGGAGTAGATTTTCTTAAAGCAGCAAATTGAAAATGTCTAATATCTTCAGTAGTAGGTAATGAAATCATCCAAAAACAAGAATAGCTTTTTGATTTATGAGGTAATAACACAACTAATTTAGGAGAACCTTTTTCTCTTCCAACAAATCTTGCAATAGCAACTTTTTTAGTAGCAATAAGAGCTATAATTAAAGAAGATAAAGATTTCTTTGCTTTTTCACAATCAATAGATACTACCATATCTACAGTAGACATAAAATAATGTCTAGGGATTTATGATTTATCAACAAATCCCAATAATTAAAATGATCTAGTACATTAATATTTCATTTTATCTTCCATTATACTATCTACAGGAATTAAATTTCTACCATATAAATAACCTTTAATGATATTCTCTCTTTCAATAGGATTCATATTTGGATCTTCTGGATTATAATGAATTGTATCATTTCTAACAATATTTCTAGAAGGTTCAGTACTGAAATCACCAATAGCAGAATGTTTTTTTAAACTTGGTAATTTTTCTTCTGTACATCTTTTATAAATTAATACTGAAATATTTGTTTCATCATTTATTTAAAAATCTCCTCTAAAAGATGCTCTTGCTTACATTTATTTTGTATGAAATTATGAATATAATTCAAATGCTATATTGGCGGGGAATATTCTCATATGATTTCTTAGTTCTTAAACCATATAATAAGTTAAACGAGAATTGATTGATTATTATTAATTTTCATAAACAGCATTAAGCATTCGATCATTTAAAATTTCTTAATTTTCAGGTTTTGTAGGATCATCTAAATCAACATCATATTCATTCATGAAATCTAATGCTATGAAATTGATTTTCACATCTACTTTTTCAATCATTTTAACCAATTTTGCTATTTTTTTCTCATTATAATCTGTCTAACCAAATCCTGCTGTAAGTACAAATATCTTTTTATCCATCTTCTTTGTCTTTACATGTTAATCTAAAGTACTAACTGATTTATCCAAAGCATCAAAAATATCTCCTCCTTATATTTTTGGTATATCATGATTAATTAATTCTGTCACATTTCTATAAAATTCTAAATCTGGAGTTGATAATGTTTAAATGTAAAAAGTATTCCCATCTTCAGCTTCTTCTGTTCCAAACAAAACTAATCCAACTTCATGATTTTTGTAATTAAAAATCTTTTATTAAATCATCATCCCTAAACAATCAACAGCTAATTCTAATCTTGTGATTTTCTTTCCTTGAGCCTATTTGTATGGTTAATACATTGAGGCACCTACATCTAATAAAACTAAAGTTGCTTCTTTTCCTGCCATCTAAGAAATATATCAGATTTTTATATTTATATTAATTAATTAACCTAAATATTCTTTATTATTAATATACCAATTTTTTTGTATTCTTTTCAAATAATTATTTTAAAAACATTATAAATTATAATACTATATGATATTTCAATCATATTATGAATCAATATAGACCTACTATAAGTCATATATTATATATTGAAAATTATTTTAATAAATTATAAAATGCTTCATTATATAAATTAAAATATTTTACTTGAATAATTAATTTATTTCTTAATAAAATATTTAATAATGAATTAATTCAAAGTATACTATCTAATTTTATATCATAAATATGAATGAGTTATATTGAAAAAAAGAATAAATAAATTTATGATTTGAAGATTAAAAATTTTATTAAGATTTTACTCTAAGATTTGAATATGATTTAATATTTGATATCATTATTGTTTATTTTAATTCTTTTTTTATAAATATCACTATTTTTCTCTTCTTATTAAATTAGATATATGCAATGCCAATCCAAGAGTGATACCAATTGTTATCATAACCACTACATTTTTATAAGGCAAGTATCCAACTGGAATTTAATATGTTAGATGTTATTCGTATGTTGATATTTAGGCTTATTAATAGTTACCATTGAAAAATGACTTAATTAGAGAATCACCTTATTAAGATTCCAAATAAACTCTAGGAATGTTTGGAACATATGATGTTTTATAATGTGTATCTGAAGCCAAATGATATCGAAAATGATATGGCATAATATATGTAATTTCTTATGTCCCTTTATGTTTACTTAAAATTATGTGCTATGTGGAAAGCTCATTAGGTCTTTCTATATCTACAATTGTCATTAATTTAGCCTCATAAGGTAACTTATCTAATTCATCTTTGTCTACATAAGTAAAAGTATCTAATTCATCTACAATAACCACATTTTAACTAGGCTATTTATCAAAAGTAATTTTAGTTTCAATAAATTAATGTAATCCAGCTCCAATTAATTTTCTTTAATAATGATATTTAGGTCCATTAGATTAATTTTTATAATTAATTTATATCTACTATTATTGATTATTTGAATTAAGTTGTAATTAATAAGTCCAATCTTAACTTTCTATAATAAATTAGTATAAATACATTTAAATTCACTTGAATCTTATTTCTCTTATTTGAGTATTGTGAGAATTCTATTCTTAGCATTATTAATTGAAATTTCGAATTATTCAAGAAAATAATCATAAATAGTGTATTATTTGCATCTCCAATTTTCATGATAAAACAGAGCTGATTTGTGCTCCATCTCATTTAAAATTTCACTTGTGATATATTAAAGCAATAATTTATGATTTAATTAAGTGAATGTTTTAGGATTAGGATAATTGAATTCACTTTTCTTAAGTCCATTTTTATATTAATCTGATGACAAACAATAACTAATTCGAATTGATTTTGCATCTACTTTTATTGTCAATTGTTCATTTATATTGGATGGTAACTATCCAATAATAATTTGTGAAGAAACAAAACAAAATAATGCTAAAATAAACATAATAAATTAAATAATTTAATTCATCTAAAGAAAAGTGTACAGAATATAATTATATAATTAATTAAAAAATCAATTAATAAAATACATCATAAATTCTATTGAAATTATATTATTTATAAATAACAATTCAAAGTTTCTACAAATATTAATAAAACATACTAATCAAATGGTTTATAGAAATTTGATAATCCTTTTATAATTGTATACCAATTTTCATTTAAACAAATGATATAATTTACAAGATATTCCTTAATTGAGGATTGATTACTGATTTTTTAAATATTGTTAAAAGAATTAAACCATTAGCCATTTTATATCAAATCACTTTTATTTAATTAAAATAATATCATTATTTTCAGTTATGTTTTAATTAAATCTTTCGATTTTTTCAGTATGAGTATAATTAAAAATAAAACTACCCTTATAATAAATCATTTTTTATATAAATTTCATTTATAGATATGTCTTAAAATTGATCTTTAATAAAAATAAATTTGTTATTTTATTTTGTTAATAATTCAAAATTCTATTTTCTTTTTTGAAGGAAGATATTTCTATAAAATAGTTTAGGTAATGAATCCTAATAAGGAGGCTATTACAACAACGGCTATCATTATCCAATTATAACCTTAGAAACTAGAAATATAAATAAAATATGATTACGCATTATCATTGACATTAATCAATTTTGCCCATTTTCCTCCTTTTGGAAATATAGCTGAAACAAAGAATAAAATGAAACCTAATAATGTCCATAAGAGTAATAAATAGTTTCTAAAATATCTTTATTTGAAAGGATTGGAAATGTAAAGATTGATTGCAAATGTCATAAAGAAGAACATTAAACTCATAAACATTACAGATTGTATATCTCCAGATTTCTTTAATTCATCAATTGGTTTTGGTATACAATTAATAATTGGTTCATCTATTTCACATGTATGAACATCTCTAACTGCTTATGAAATAAAAAAATTAACAATCAATCTAAAAATAATAATTTATTATAATACCCTGCTGCTCCCCAAATTAAATTATTATAAATTTAAATTTAATTATAAATAGCAAATTAATCATCTAATGGATTATATTTAGCTAAAGTATCACATGGACCAGATAAACATAAAAATATCAATAAAGGAATATTTGATATAATAGATGTATAAGTAAATTAAAAATCTGCAAATGTTTCAGCTTCTAAAAATGTAAAAAGTACAGCTATGAATTTTAATGTATTAACACTAATTTAATATTAAAACACTTCAATAATAGTCATAGTAGCTGCTTTGCCTTATAATAATACTTTAACAACACAATCTAATGATGTAGATTTACTACTAAAAGGTGCTGTATATGATGCATCAGCTTCACTAAATGATATTCCAACTTATGCTTATGAAATAGCTGACTAAAATTAAATATAATTAAAATAATTACACAATCATTAGCTCCATCTCCACACATTAATACTTATCTTCCAAAACTTTATATTATTTGTATAATTAATTTCTTTTATTCAGGTTTTTAACGAGCAAATACTTTAGTTTTTTTAATAATAGAAATTGCAATTTATGCAAAAGATCCATCATCAATATCAATTTAATTAATTTCAGTAAATATCTTTTCTTTACTTTATTATTTACCAAAACTATTTTATGAATTTTTAGATTCAATTAAAAAATTACCTTTATTAANTAATAATTCAAAATTCTATTTTCTTTTTTGAAGGAAGATATTTCTATAAAATAGTTTAGGTAATGAATCCTAATAAGGAGGCTATTACAACAACGGCTATCATTATCCAATTATAACCTTAGAAACTAGAAATATAAATAAAATATGATTACGCATTATCATTGACATTAATCAATTTTGCCCATTTTCCTCCTTTTGGAAATATAGCTGAAACAAAGAATAAAATGAAACCTAATAATGTCCATAAGAGTAATAAATAGTTTCTAAAATATCTTTATTTGAAAGGATTGGAAATGTAAAGATTGATTGCAAATGTCATAAAGAAGAACATTAAACTCATAAACATTACAGATTGTATATCTCCAGATTTCTTTAATTCATCAATTGGTTTTGGTATACAATTAATAATTGGTTCATCTATTTCACATGTATGAACATCTCTAACAGCTTATGAAATAAAAAAATTAACAATCAATCTAAAAATACTAATTTATTATAATACCCTGCTGCTCCCCAAATTAAATTATTATAAATTTAAATTTAATTATAAATAGCAAATTAATCATCTAATGGATTATATTTAGCTAAAGTATCACATGGACCAGATAAACATAAAAATATCAATAAAGGAATATTTGATATAATAGATGTATAAGTAAATTAAAAATCTGCAAATGTTTCAGCTTCTAAAAATGTAAAAAGTACAGCTATGAATTTTAATGTATTAACACTAATTTAATATTAAAACACTTCAATAATAGTCATAGTAGCTGCTTTGCCTTATAATAATACTTTAACAACACAATCTAATGATGTAGATTTACTACTAAAAGGTGCTGTATATGATGCATCAGCTTCACTAAATGATATTCCAACTTATGCTTATGAAATAGCTGACTAAAATTAAATATAATTAAAATAATTACACAATCATTAGCTCCATCTCCACACATTAATACTTATCTTCCAAAACTTTATATTATTTGTATAATTAATTTCTTTTATTCAGGTTTTTAACGAGCAAATACTTTAGTTTTTTTAATAATAGAAATTGCAATTTATGCAAAAGATCCATCATCAATATCAATTTAATTAATTTCAGTAAATATCTTTTCTTTACTTTATTATTTACCAAAACTATTTTATGAATTTTTAGATTCAATTAAAAAATTACCTTTATTAAACATATATTCTAAAAACTTACCTGTTAATGCTAATTCTTATTGAGTACTTAAAAATTATTCTAATTCTTAAATACTATTAGGTTATGATTCTTTTATAATTTATTGATTGTTATTACATTAAAGTATAATTTCTTAATTGGATTAATTATAATCTAAAAATGTAATTTCATTATCTTAATTAACAATACCAGCTAATTTTGCACATTAAATAGTTGTTAATGGATTATCACCTGATATTACTTTTATATCTAATCCTGTTTCTTTTAAAGTTGTAATAATATCAAATGTATCTGATTTCAATGGATTTTCCATAACTAAAAGTCCAACAAAATTTAATTATTATTCTAATTATTCTCTTTATTAATCAATCTAATTTTATTATAATTCTTTATATGCTAATCCTAAAACTCTATATCCTTTTATAGCATTCAAATTAAATTCTTCAATTAAATCATCTCTTTTCTTAATTGAAATTGAATTAATTGATTCAGGAGAACCTTTTACATATAAATAATATTTAGATCCATCAGTTACAATAACACTCATCATAGATTTTTATGAACTAAAGTCAAATATTTTATGAATTGTATAGATTTTTCCATTTCCCTCAATAGTTACAGGATTATTATGAAAATTACATTACCAACCAACAAAATTAAGCATTTCAATTTCTAAAGGATCTCCTAATAATTAACCATTTAATTTTATTAAATGATGACAACATCCCATTATGGCATCCAAAATTGGTTTTTCTTCTTCTGGAAATGCTTTAATTGCTTTAAATCCCAAAGTAGTAAGTGTACCTGTTTTATCAAAACAACAAGTATCTATTCTCCCAGCTGATTCTACTTTATCAGCATTATTTCCAATAACTCCTTTGGCTTCAAGTCTAACCAAACTAGCAGTTTTACAAATTTAAAAGAAAATAGGCATTGATGGTGGAATTGACCAAACAATATTATCCAAGAATCTTAAAACTAAAATACTTGATTTGAATTCCATTGGTAAATATTCAATCAAAAGGAATCCATATACAATAGAAATAATAAATGCTATTTCAATGAATGAATTTTGCAGCTTAGATATAAAATCTCATTGAAGGAGGTTCAGGGAAAAGTACATTTCTAAAATATTATCCTCTTAAAGATGTAAAACCTGTTCTAAGTACAATAGCAATATTTTCTTAGGTATTATTAACTTAAATCAATTTAGTTCCTTCAAATAAACAATGTTAAGACATTTTTTCAAGTTCAAATATAGAATTTTGATTTGGTAATGCACTTTTTGGAATAGGAATACCTTCACCTGTTAAAGTAGCTTCATTAACAATAACATCACCAGATATAATAGCACAATCACAATTTAATGTTTAATTTTCTTTAAGTATAAGTAAATCACCTGGTACAAGATCAGCTCCATTGATAAGTTTAAATTAATCTGCTTCTTTAATTGTTACGTCTTAATGTATATTTGCCAATTATTATAGTCTTCTTCTTGATCTTACATATAAAAAGTAATTCAGATAGACTGTTAATACTGTGAAAATCAAGATCAGAACTGGTTAAAGTACTGTTTTCTCTGCAAACCAAATGGCAACAGCAAAATATTATAAAATATTGAATGGACCTGTAAATGCATGTAATGAATATATGAATATTGATTCTATTGGTATTTTAAGTTAACATGTTCCAAAATNAGAACCTTTTACATATAAATAATATTTAGATCCATCAGTTACAATAACACTCATCATAGATTTTTATGAACTAAAGTCAAATATTTTATGAATTGTATAGATTTTTCCATTTCCCTCAATAGTTACAGGATTATTATGAAAATTACATTACCAACCAACAAAATTAAGCATTTCAATTTCTAAAGGATCTCCTAATAATTAACCATTTAATTTTATTAAATGATGACAACATCCCATTATGGCATCCAAAATTGGTTTTTCTTCTTCTGGAAATGCTTTAATTGCTTTAAATCCCAAAGTAGTAAGTGTACCTGTTTTATCAAAACAACAAGTATCTATTCTCCCAGCTGATTCTACTTTATCAGCATTATTTCCAATAACTCCTTTGGCTTCAAGTCTAACCAAACTAGCAGTTTTACAAATTTAAAAGAAAATAGGCATTGATGGTGGAATTGACCAAACAATATTATCCAAGAATCTTAAAACTAAAATACTTGATTTGAATTCCATTGGTAAATATTCAATCAAAAGGAATCCATATACAACAGCAATAATAAATGCTATTTCAAGAATGAATTTTGCAGCTTAGATATAAAATCTCATTGATGGAGGTTCAGGGAAAAGTACATTTCTAAAATATTATCCTCTTAAAGATGTAAAACCTGTTCTAAGTACAATAGCAATATTTTCTTAGGTATTATTAACTTAAATCAATTTAGTTCCTTCAAATAAACAATGTTAAGACATTTTTTCAAGTTCAAATATAGAATTTTGATTTGGTAATGCACTTTTTGGAATAGGAATACCTTCACCTGTTAAAGTAGCTTCATTAACAATAACATCACCAGATATAATAGCACAATCACAATTTAATGTTTAATTTTCTTTAAGTATAAGTAAATCACCTGGTACAAGATCAGCTCCATTGATAAGTTTAAATTAATCTGCTTCTTTAATTGTTACGTCTTAATGTATATTTGCCAATTATTATAGTCTTCTTCTTGATCTTACATATAAAAAGTAATTCAGATAGACTGTTAATACTGTGAAAATCAAGATCAGAACTGGTTAAAGTACTGTTTTCTCTGCAAACCAAATGGCAACAGCAAAATATTATAAAATATTGAATGGACCTGTAAATGCATGTAATGAATATATGAATATTGATTCTATTGGTATTTTAAGTTAACATGTTCCAAAATATTAAATTTTAAGTTCTCTTGAAAGTGTATTTCTGGATTATACAATTTCAGAAATGACTTTTTCTTTTGCATCAAATTCAATGGGTTCGTAACTTTTAATTTATTCATTAAATCTGTATTTAAGCATTCTTGAATAGTTAGTTTATATACCTAAAGATAAAATGGGGTTTATTATCAATGAATTTTTTGGCACAAACAAATTATTCTCCAGAAACTGTTTCAATTTAGTAATGAGTAGCGACTGATTCATCCTGACATTAAGTAAAGAGAAAGGCATTGTAAAATTTTCTGGAATACCTTAGGGCTAAGGCAAAAATAAATGCAGAACAAATTGAGAACACAACCTAACTATCTTTATTTTATAATTACTGCCAAAAGAAGTCTAATTTTGCTAAGTTGTACAGGTGTAACTTGGTATAGAATATGCTGGCCTTCAATATCTGAGTTTTTCACAGGATAGGACATTAAGATTGAATAATTAAAATGATTGATTTGAAGATCAATCAAATCAAGATATTTAAATTGGATTGTATTAATTACATACATTTAATATGTCACTTATAAAGAAATTAATAATTGGAAATAATTTTTGCATCATGATTTAATATAATTAACATAAAACGTTTGTAAAAAAATAACTAATTATATCATGAAGGATCACAAATGATCACAGTTTGAATATAAATCAATATTTTATATTTCATCATTAAAATTATCAATTCTGATCAAAATTCATATGTTATACTAAATGTGTTAATAATGATAATATTTATACATCTAAATATTCAACGTTCAATGAATACTAGTAATGAACTTATACTTAATAAATAAAAAATTAATTTTAAATGAATGGGATTAATAAAAAGTATAAAAATGAGTACGTTATTTTTTGTTCTGTAAGTATTTATTTCTTTTAAAATTCATACTTGTTCAATATTATTCATCATAATAAATGATAATATAATATCAACTAAAGATTGAATATGAAAATATTGTAAAATTGCAATTTATTTTGAATAGCCAATTCATTCTCATTTGATAATTATTGATGAGAAATATATACTGATTACCAAAATTAATTATTTTTAGTTAATTAAATAAATTGATTAGTACTAAATTTTTTAATAACTCTATAAAAGAGAAATAATAAAAGACAACTTTAATAGAGCTAAAATTAATGCTAAAAAGATGGTATGTATGATCCAAAAAGACACTAAAATGAAATATAAATTGATATCAAATAAAAAGATGATTAATTTATATAAATGAACGAAGAATTCAAGTTTGTTTAAAAAATAAAATGATTAATATAAGCATCTGAAAAAAACATGTAAATTTTTAGAATCTGATTGTGATCCAAAAATCAAAGATTGTCCACCAACAACCTTACAATTTGAATATTATATATTTTAAGTGTATTAGATAATTTTTAATGTAGAAATAATAAATAAACTGCATAGATGAAGGATAGTTATAAATTAATGTTACTATTTTGAATTCTATCATTATTGCCAATAAGTCTTTTTTCAACTTTTAAATGAGTTTATTATAGATGTATAATAATTCATTTAAGTATTTTCTTAACAATATCAATGTAAAGGAATTTCCCTTCATTTTTAGGATCAATAAATTTCATATACTCATCTGCTTCATCTTCTGTAAATCTATATCCCATTGTCATTAATAATTCTTTAAAGTATTCACTTTAAATATACCCTGTGTTTTCTAAATCTACTGATTTAAAGGCTATTTTAATAATATTTGAGTTGTACCTTCTATTAATTATTCTTCTCTATCTTATTCTCTCTTTTTCTTGCTTACAAGAATGAACAAAGCATCTGATCTGATACCTTGACCTTCTGAATCTTCAAGCTCTTTATACAATTCACTCAATTCTTATTCATCATATACATAACCAATTGAAGTCAATAGTTCTTATAATTCTGTGAAATTAATTCTTTCATCATTATCTCTATCAAACAATTAAAAATTTTCTCTGTATTTCTTATCTTCTGCATCAGAAAATAATCTATATCAATAATAATTAACACTTTTTAAAATTGTCATCTGAATACAAATGACTTTTAAGTTCTTCAATTACAGTTCTAGGGTCTATTTTTGGTAATCCATCATTCAGTGACACTTTTTCTTTTTATCTAACTTAAGATAAGTTAGTTTATGTTTAATTCATTAAAATTAAAATACAAATATTTCATTATTCCTATTTCAATATACTCTAAATATTCTTATTAATTTTAACTTAAAGATGGAAGGATCTAAAGTGATTAACTTAAAAATATTGGATTTTTCTAATATAAGTTAAATTTGATATAATTAATTAAAGATCTGTTATTAAGAAATAGATGTAGATTATTTCCATTATCACCTCTGATTTAAAGATATTTATTTCTCTTTATTCTGATATTTTATTTATTTCTTTTCTTGTTTTTGTTATCAAAATTATTTAATAATTTCCATATAAATTAAGTAAATCATGATGATTTTAAAAAAATTGTGATAATAATTTTAATTCTTGTCAAATAATAGTTATATAAAATCTTAATTAAATTGTTCAACATTTTATTTTCTATTTGTTCTTCTTAAATATACAAAATAAACTAGGAAATGATCAAAAGTATGTTACATTAAAAAAAAATATAAGCAGTGAATGAGAAGATAAAAATTATAATAATTGTATGGCATCCTAAGTATTCTCTTTCAATTTTTATGAAAAGTAAAAATAATTATATAAATTAAACTAAATAAATAAATAGAGATAACTAATTATATATATATAAGTATCAAATTTTGCTTACACCTCTGTACTTTTCAGGAGAAGCATGCAATTTTTCGAAATATTCAAAAAATTAATCACTTTCCATATCATCATGCATCAACTAACAAAAATCTTTATAAGTCATTTTCCCATCATGCATCATCAAATCAGATAATATTTTGTCTGAAGCTATCTCTACTCTTCCTTCTCTTTTTAATGCTTCCTAAATATCCTCCTTAGTTATATATTTCTTATCTTAAACATCAAAATAACGAAATAAACTCCATAATCTTTCCTTATTCAAATATTATTTCAAATCCAAAGTAGCAGCTAAAAACTACGAATATTTTATCTATAAGCTTTATTACTCTTCAGGATTCATATTATGAATTAATTATTCAATTTCATTTTTTGTAGTTTCAAAACCTAATTTAGTCATTATTTAAGATAATTCTTATGGTGTAATAAATCCATCTTCATCTTTATCTAATTCCTTAAATTTTTGACTTAATTTATCAATTTATTTATCATTTAATTAATTTATCAGTATTCTGAGTACTTCTCTTTTGAATTATTTACTCTTAGCATATTTTTTCAATCCCTTGATATTAGAAGTATTGACAGGTGTACAATCATTTGAATGAACTATATTATTACCTTTAATTTAATTGATTTATATTTATAATGGTTTTCGAAATGCCTTTTTGGCCCAATCACTATTGATAGCTTCAGAACAAGTCAATCGTTTTTGAGGATCTTTTTGAAGCAACCCTTAAACTATCTTCTTACAATCCTAACTTATGTATTTCCATTCCTCCTATGGAAATATTAATGGTTTAAACTGTATCTTTTATAGTAATTCCTATAATTAATCTGAATAGAAAGGTGGTTCAGAGCATAATATAATGTACATAATACATCCAACAGCCCAATCATCACACTTTTAGTTATAACTTAATTTATATAATAATTATATTACATTCCAGTTACTACTTCAGGTGCTATATATAATGGAGTTCCAACTTAACTTTGCTTTCTTAATAAATGTTATTTTCTGTCTTTATCTGTTTCTTTCAATTTTTTGCTTAAACCAAAATCTATTATTTTAATCTCTGCGTCATCTTTTTCATTTGAAAATAATATATTTTCAGGTTTCAAATCTCTATGCATAACACCTTAACTATGCAAATAGGCTATTGCTGAAAATAGTTTCCTCATTACAATACTTGCTTTATCTTCATCAAAACTGCCTATAAATAATTTTTCAAATTTATGTACCTTTTGATAACACTCTTTCAAGTAAATTACCACCTTTACAATGTTCCATAACAAAATAAATAAACATATCATCTTCATACATTTCATAGAATCTAACAATATTAGGATGATCCATTTTCCTCAGTATTTCAAATTCTTCTTAAATCATTTATGTTTTATCAGCTACTCTAACCTTATTTATGGTCTTTATGGCATACATTTATTCTCCATCAGGCCCATCTTTATATCCTACCTTTACTGTCCCAAAAGTTCCCTTACCTATTACAGCTCCAAATCTATAAAAGGTTCTAATATTAGTTGTAAAATATGTTTTTTTTCTTTAGCTATGCCTTTAACTAGAGCAACAACCCATAAAAAATTAAAAAAATGAAAATTTTATTTTCATAAATATGTAAATTTTACTCAAAACATTGATAATTTAAGAGTAATTGATAAAATTTTAGTTGGAAACTTAATTTGAAAATACTCATATATTGTTTGATGAGAATTTAATAATAATTAAATGTAAACAAATTAAAATACCTCAACTAATTTATTGCTGTAAAATAAAAAAGAATTGTTTCATATATAACTTCGAAAGGAGAAGAGAGAAGAGATCTTTAAATCAAAAAGAATAATATAAAAATAAAATGAAACACCAGAACACATCTAATTAAATCCTGAAGTAAGAAATTTAATTAAAATTAGTAATTAGATTAGTACATTACAGAATTGATGAAAGAGTGTATTGATATCTACAGAAATAGATTACCAGATGATTTTGAAAAGATGTTGAACAATTTAAAGAGATTAAGAAAATTACAGAATTTGGATTAACGAGGTGAAGCATTTGCTCTTTGTTTGTTTAAGAATGATTTTATCGAGTAAAAGATTAGTGTGATGTAGATATATTCTTGTTCTATTGAATGAGCAATTCGATCATGCTTCTTAATTATAAGTGGAAGGAGCTACAATTTTAGCTAATTTTTTTGGTATAATGGATAAAAATTAACGATTATACTTTTCTTCATACTTGCCTATGTTGAATGTATTGAGTGATGTGATAACTAAGAATTTTGGGAGATTGCTAATTTCAAAGAATGCTTCTTTAGTTGATTCAGTATGATTGAACTTAAATTTTAGTGTTTATATGCTTTAGGGAATGCATTTTATGATTAATAAATATTGGTTCAAAAATTCAAATAACATTTTGGTTTAAAACATTTGTTATAAGTATCAATGCATTTGAATACAGTTGTTTGGGTATTAGATACTCTAACAGGAAATAGAGAATTTCTAAATAAAGAAGAATTAGAATTATCATTATAAATACTGGATAAATAGTTATAATCAAATGACGTTGAAAACTTTATTCATAGTTTAAGTGCATTAAGAAATATAAGTCAATATTAAATAGATGCAATACCAATGATAATTAGTTTGAATTCATTTCCTAAAATTATTGAGATAGTATCTTAAAAATAAGATTTAATACATCTTCATTCGACTTCCTTGGAAATAATTTTTGCATTGAGCACTATGAATGATTATGATTAAGTTAAGAAGTTGGACAATAAATATAATTTAATGGATATTTATGTTACATATTTATCTTCTTATGAAAAGGAATATAGATTGAAATCAATGATATCATTAACTAATTTATGTAATCTGAATGAGAGTTTTGCAATTCAATTATCTAAGATGCCTTATGTGATAGAAAAGATCATATCTATAACAATTTAGACTGAACAATAATAAATTTTAAATGGAATCAACTTAATTTACAGTATGTTATAATATGAAAAGATTGAAATGAATTAAACTTTCATTAATAATAAGATTTTAAGTTTAATATCACGCATTTTGGAATATCTAAATAATGATATTCTTATATATACATTGAAATCTTTATGGATCTTATTGCAATCCATTGAATATTATACAGCATCACTTTAAATTCCAGGAGATGATAAGATTAAATCATAAGTATATATGATGAATCAATTAAATGTACACAATATATAAGATAAATTGTTAACTTTATACCAAAATGTAAACAATTAAGAAGTTAGAGATTGGATTGATGAATGTGTGAATATTTTGGAGAAGACCCAAAATGACATTGAAAATTATTGATATAATTGAGGATTAATTTTATTAATTAAGAATGGTTTATTCAATAGGTTAAGCCAAAAGATCAGATCCTGCTCTCAAAACATTTGCACCTGCTCCTAATGCATATCTTCCAAAATTAGTTTCCAAGCAACAAGCACCTCAATGGACGTAAGCAAAACTTATAACAGTAGTATCGGTGGGGCAGCTTAAAGGGCAGGTAGATCAACATCAATAGGACCTGGACCAGGATAATATGGATATCAATCTAAAATTGTAGAAGGACCAAAATACACAATGAGTGGAAAACATGAATTTAAATAAGCCTCATTATCTCCAGGACCAGGAAACTATAATGATGAAAGCTTCACTTCTGTTTATAAAAAGTAGCCAATGTATACTTTGGGTCTCAAACATCATACTTCATAAAAGGATTTGGTGCCTGGTCCTGGACAATATGATTTGAATAGTTCCTATATCTCTAATAATTCAATTAAATTTCCAACTTAACCAAGATTGACATCTTTAGAAGGTGGAATGTCTCCTGGACCTGGATGTAAGTTAGAATAATTATTATTAGAATACAATATTGACAAGGCAGCAAAGTTATTATTAGAGAAGTCATAACCTTCATGGGTTATAGGAACATCTTAGAGATCTCCAGAAATGAGGAAGCAAGATTTATAACCAGGACCTGGAGCTTATCATTTAAAGAGTCTACTCAATTTATCTAAGAACTTTACTATAAAATAGAAATTATAGACTAAAGATTATAGCTCTTTTCAGCCTGGTCCTGGAGCATATGATTAGGATATTTCAACAATAAAATCTCATTATCCTTCTTATAAGATAGGTTCTGAATTAAGAAATTCATAAAATCCTATGGATAAATTAGTCCCTGGACCTGGATAATATTATAGAGAGTAAATGATTAAATAATGTTTAGGAGATTAGATAGTCTCAGCTCATTATAGAAGTCAGCTCCATCTTTCAAAATGCCATAAGCATTGAGGAAGGATCTCAATGATTCAGTTACAATTACTCCTGGTCCTGGATAGTATTCGATGCCGAAGAATTAGAATACTTAGATGGTCTCAATGAAGGGATCAAAGTATAATCCTAATAATTCTTCATTCATTCCAGGACCAGGTTAGTATAATCCAGATGATTCAGTATGTAAACATAAGGATGGTTCAGTGAAAATAGTGCCAGAACATAAAACAAAATAATTATTAACGTAATATTTTCCAGGACCTGGACAATATTCAGTTAAATCATCTCTCGAAGGTCCTTAATGGGGATTCTCTAAAGACATTCGTTAAGGCTTGACAAAGAAGGACCTCATTCCTGGTCCAGGTGCGTACAATATTCCACCAAAATTTAATGATGTACCGAAGTATCTATTGCCTAAACAATTTTGATACAATAAAAAAAATATAATTATTATTAAAATTATAAAAAAATGGAGAAAGAATTGGCACATAAATTGGATGTAATTCTTAAGAAATTGAGTGATGATGTTCTAAAGATAGAATAAGATAAATTATAACATGTATTTCATTCAGTCCATACTATATCTTGGATTGTAATTTAATCAATAGTACCATATATAAGAGAGGAGTTTAGAGGTTAGACTATTAAAGTTTTTTAATTGATTACATAATTAATTAAATGTCTTAAAGATAATGATTTTGATGAAGTGACAAGAAAGTTATTTTAATAGAGAGCTTAAAGAAGAAGATCTTTAAGATTGATCAATTGTTCATTGTGTGATAATTATCGTAAAATGCCTTAAAAATAAGATTCTAAATAAGCAAATTATAAGAAATACTTGGATTAATTGAAAAGAGATGGAGTAGAATTGAATTCAAAAATGGAACATATAGTATTGGAAAGAAAGATTAGAAAATTATCAGATGATGATGAATAATTTGTTTATAAGACATCAAAAGCATGTTAGGTTGAATTAGATGAATTGTTACAAAATTCAAATAATAATTAAAATTAAAATCCAATAATAAATAAACCAGATACTTTTGATGCAGAAACGTAAACTGAAACTCTTACATCTAAATTTTCACTATAATCTATATCAGAATTACGAAACCATTTTGTAAATTACTTTTACTTACATTCTTAATATGATAATATAAAATAGATTATAGAGGAAGGAATAAAAGCATGTCAAAAATAAACTGAGATATTTTAAGATGTAAATTCAGATACTCCTGCATTAAAAGTGAAATATTTTGCATAATAATCTTTATAACATGTTACTTAAGTGTTATAATAAAAAATAATTTAGATTGAAACAACTAAAGAATTTAAATCAAATGAATTAAAGGAGAATCTTCCTCCTTTGAGTGATATAATTAAGTAAGTTTAATTGTAAGAACATAAGAGAAAGGCAATAGAGGCAGGAATTATTGAATATGATCCTGAATTTGATCCAGAATTACTTTAAAATAAAAGAATAGAATTTAGAGTTAAGGAAATTAATGGATAATAAGTAATAGAAGAGGTAGTTGTAGATGTAGAAAGTGGGGAAGTAATGAAAACTAGAGCCAGATAAAGTGATCCTTAATAAGAAATTATGTTGGAATAAGAAGAATTAATTAAATAGATAAAATCAAAGGAATAAACAATAGATGAAAATGAATGGATTGTTGCTAAATATGGAAATTAGAAAGTGAAGATTGTTTAAAAATCAGATGATGTTACTTAATATGAAGTTAATACAGCATAGACTAAAAAGATTGTTAGAGTTAAATCTGTAGATGGAAATAAATAATTAGAAGAGGAGTGGATTGCATAATAAGCAGATGGAAAACATTAATATAAAGTATATTAATAGAATGGATAATTGTTATATGAAGATAAAGGTGAATCAGTAGGAATTAGATTGTCAGCAAAAAGATTAGATCATAAAGAATCTATAATAGAAGAGAGGACAACTGAGAATGGTAGTGTAATGAGAATTTTAGAGAAATAAAAATATGGATAAGATACTATAAAAATTATTAAGAGAAATAGTTAACATGAAATTGTGGAATCAATTACAAAATAAGTGTTAAAAGATGATAATGGTGAAATGTATTAACATGAAGAAGAAATTAAATAAGGAGGACTCAAAATTATGAGAAAGATATATGTTAATGGTGATGATTAAAGTAAGAAAATTGATGAAATAACTATTCATCCAAATGGAAGGAGATCTAGTATTGTAATGAAATAATACAAAGATAAAACAGAAGCTGTTTATAATGATGAATTTGGAGATGAAATTTAAGTTACTAAATATACATATATAAATGAAAAGGGATTATAAGTTGAATGTTAAAGAAAAATGAATATGAGAACTAAAGAAGTATAAATGTAAAAGACTTTTAAAAATGAAGATGGTAAATAAACTATTGAAACTACTATAACTTTAGATGGATTAGAAATAGGAAAATAAATAATTATTTAAATAGGACCTAATGAAAGAATTGAAAGAATAACTAAAAATGGTAAGACAATTGAATAGAAAGTTATAGTTGATGAATAAGGATAAGAATCTATTCATATGGTTGATCATGAAAATAATATGAAAATATAGACAACAAATTTTACTAAGAATTCTGTTGAATATTAATAATAAACAATTAATTTATCTAATGGTGCTAAAAGACATATACATTAAAGATCATATTTTGATGAAAATAATGAAAAGATAGTTGAAGAAGATAGAGTTGATGAATTTGGATAAAGGATTTTAATTAAAAAGAGAATTAATGCTTTAGGAGAAGAGATTATTTAAGAATTTGAAGTAGTAGAAAATGATGGATTTAATCCTGAATTAAAATAAATTAGATAATCATAAAAAAGATTACCACGTGCAGAAATATAATCTGTTATTGTTATAGATATAGGAATATAAACTGAAGGTTAGATGCCATTATTTACATAAACTTAAGAGTAATTTTAATAGAAAAAATAGAATACTTAAATTATTATTGATAAACCTGATTTTAATGAATTAGATAAAGAAGCATTTAAGAAACTTTAATAAGGTAAAGGCAAAAATGATCCATAATTTTAAGAGGCTGTTAATTAAATCAAAAAATTCTTTAATAAAGGAGATGGAGAAGAATTAAAATAAGAAGAATTTAATGAATATTTAACAAAATTGAGATAAAATCATTAAAGATAATGTGGTGAATAATGTTCTCATTTATTAAGATTTTATGCAAAATTAGGTTTCTTAATTTAAAAATCAGCTTTAAATAGATAAGTTTATAAATTATAAAAAGTATAATTGTAAGCAAAAGAATCACTATGACTTGATTATGAATAATTTATATTAATATGTTATAACAACAATTAACTAAGCTATTTATAAAATATGATGAATCCATTCCATAGGATAATATCCTTTTTAAAACTTAATTTTTCAAGATGAGTAATCATAAATAAGTCACTTTACTTTTATGCAGTGATGATTTCATTTATAAAATAAGTGGTAATAATACTAAAGTTTATATTCTTAAACTCAATTATGAAGTAAGATTTTCTGTCAAAGCTGAATAAACTTCAAAACAAATACATAAATAAATGAAAGGTGATGAATTTCATACACAAATATACAAATTTACTCTTGAAAGGGATGATTGTAATTCTGTTGAATTTTACAATTTCAATTTCTAAACTATGTATTGGTTTGATTACCTAAGAAATAAATTACACATGTTAGATTATCAAACACATTATGAAATTAATAAGTTAATTGGTAAAGGATCATTTGCATCTGTTTATGAAGCCAAAGGGAAGAATGATCAGTAATTTTATGCAGCAAAAGCATTTTATAAAAAATAAGTATTTCAAGATCCAAAAGGAAGGGATTAAATAGAAAATGAAATTAATGTAATGCGTAAACTCAATCATCCAAATTTGATCAATTTACATGAAGTTTTTGAAAGTAAAGCTCAAATTTATTTAATATTGGATTTAGCAAGAGGAGGAACACTTGAATATGCATTGAAAGTTATGAATGCCCCAGTTCCATTTTTAAGTGCAAAAGATTCATGATTAGGGCATAATTCATAGAGATTTGAAACCAGATAATATACTTTTTAGAGATTTCATTCCTCTTAAAAGATATGGTCTTATAAATGTTGGTAATAATATAATGATCAGTGATTTTGGTATAGCCACTCCAAAAAAATAAAGAATGGCTGTATATTAATATTGTGGTACTCCTGGTTACATGGCACCAGAAGTATTTTTGACAGAAAATGATAACAATTAAACATATGATGAGAAATGTGATATCTTTTCTTTAGGTTGCATCCTCTATTATATTCTTATTGGTCATCCACTCTTTGGATAACCAGTTAAATAGACAAATATGGAAATGAAGATTGATTTTGCTTAATTAGAAAAGGATCTTAATTAAAGTCATTCATTAAGTATACTTTTGCAAAAGATGTTATCTCTAAATCCATAAGATAGACCATCTTGTAGAGAAATACTTGAATCTAAAATAATGGAAGTGGAATATGGAGATGATGGTATACCTGTATTCAGAGATTTTCAGAGACCTAAAAGTAGTCCACCTAAAAGAATGTAACCATTACATCCAGATATTGATAGATCGTAAATATTATATAATAATAATTTTAGTAAGAGATAAAGTGTGTTAAATCCAAAGATGATTAAATTGATGCCAATTCTTGAAGAAAAATAAGAAATAAGAAATTCTGGAAAAGATAGAACTACAATCATCATAAAATAAAGAAATTCTCATTTTGATGAAGAGAGAACACCAGCATAAAGAGTTATCGCAGCTAGAAGATCTTCTGCTTATATTCCATCAAGTAATCAGAATAGTAGAAAATGATTATATATATATACCTATAATTTTGTTTTATCATTATTATAATTAAATGTAATAAGAAAATGAATAAATGAAATATGTTAAATTTACAAAAGAAGATAAAGCAATTATAATGAAGAGTCTTGAAGAACAACATGTAATCAATAAGAGATTTAATCAAATAGTTTGAAACCTTCATCTCCTACTTTAGAAATACTGAACTTTTAGTAGAATGTTAATATATGCTAACACACTCATTATAAAAATTGGCACCAACTGAAAATGCAGAATTTTAGGTTGGCAATAGACACTACTATGTAAAAATAACTGATATGATTAAAATAAGGATCAACAATGAATGGGCAGCATTTATAAAAGGTCATATTTATTACAGAGCCTAAGATGTTTAAAATTACAAATAAGATTTCCCTAAGCTGAATGAATGTACTTCCAAAGATCTTTTTTTAACTGACCAAACAGAATGGTTTATATCTACTACATTCTTATAAAAAATATAAGTCAAACCAATAGATGAATATAATATATTGACTATAGAGTTAAATGATGAATATTATACAAGAGCAGAATATAATACATAAGAATAAAAGTTTAATCCTCCTATAAGTGAATGGATTACATATTGTTTCTGCAAAAAATTATACAATCCAAGAGAACACTATATTCAATGCAATTAATGTAATCAATGGGTTCATTATAGTTGTAGTGATAGAAGTGATAAAGAACTCAAAATTATTTCTGAATTGAAATTCATCTGCTTTTAATGTGTTGAAGAAAACAAGAACAACAAATTAAATTTATAGGATAATGAAAATTAAGATGGACAACTTACCAAACTTAATACTACTATATAAGTAAATAAGAAAAAATGATTTTATTTTATATTTTCAAACAATATTATGGATTTCACTATTATATAATTTTATCTTCAAATTCATTATTAAGTGAAAATTTAATTTTAATAGTTAAGAAACTTTAAAGTTTGAATAATTTTAAAACCATTCATAAACTCTATCAAATTGCATCTTTTATATATTAAAAATCAAGAGGTCCAATTTAGGTTGTAATTTTATTTTCTTTTTAATTTCTTAATTCATGTAAAATCAAATCTTAAGAATTTCCTTGCCCATTTTTAATTTAAATAGGAATAAAATCTGAAATTGAAAAATTAGATAAAGTCTTGCAAGATTCTAAATTCGATGATATCACTTATGGAATCGAAATTAGAGCAAATTTCTTCTTCTTAATGCTAATACAATTTATGGCACTTCCCTTTATTTAAGAAGTACTCTCATATAATTAAATAGTTTTGTTTTTTTATTCTCAATAACTAGATGTTATCGATTATCTAGGACTCACTCTCATTTATGAATTAGATTTTTTTGGTATCAAAGAAATCGAATTCAGAAATTATTTTATTAGAAGAAAACATCTTATAATAACTCAATTAATCTATTTCAATCTCTATTTCCTTATTCAACTAACACTTAGGTGCTTAAATTAATATCACTCAATTGCTATAATAGAATCAGAGAGAGCTTGAATAAATTAAAAAACACATTTAAGCTTCAAAAATTTTTAATTTTATATCATAATAAATACTTGGAATACTAACCCAAATCTAATAAATAAACTGCTTTTAAAATACTCAATTATTAATAATTCAATATAAGTTATTTGATATAATTTTATATTTAATTATCCTATTATATTGGTAAATGAAGAAAAATAACAATTAAAATATTTAATATCAAATGTTTTTTTTATTAAAAAAATAATTTTCTAAAGTTTGCATTCACTGTTTAATGATTGAATACTGCTAAAATATAAATATTTAATAAATTATCTAAATCAATACAAAAATATGGAGTTTCTTTATAATTTCTATTTGTAATTTAAGTTTGAGAATAAAGATGCAGTTTATTTTTTGTTCTTCTCCATCTCCTAATATATACATAGGTACATGCTTCCAAGTGTTTTAATTACTTTTATATCATATAATTTACTGAATTCAATTATAAATGATAGAAAATCTAAATAAATTTTTTTAATAGAAAAAGAAAAAATAATAATAAAAATGTTGCACATATAAGCCTAAGCTTTCAAATTTTCTTACCACTTAAATGGCAAAACTCCATAGAAACCTTTTACTTAATATTTAAACCTAAATTGGACTAACAACAGAAATCATTTTAATTACTTATTAANTAAAATCAAATCTTAAGAATTTCCTTGCCCATTTTTAATTTAAATAGGAATAAAATCTGAAATTGAAAAATTAGATAAAGTCTTGCAAGATTCTAAATTCGATGATATCACTTATGGAATCGAAATTAGAGCAAATTTCTTCTTCTTAATGCTAATACAATTTATGGCACTTCCCTTTATTTAAGAAGTACTCTCATATAATTAAATAGTTTTGTTTTTTTATTCTCAATAACTAGATGTTATCGATTATCTAGGACTCACTCTCATTTATGAATTAGATTTTTTTGGTATCAAAGAAATCGAATTCAGAAATTATTTTATTAGAAGAAAACATCTTATAATAACTCAATTAATCTATTTCAATCTCTATTTCCTTATTCAACTAACACTTAGGTGCTTAAATTAATATCACTCAATTGCTATAATAGAATCAGAGAGAGCTTGAATAAATTAAAAAACACATTTAAGCTTCAAAAATTTTTAATTTTATATCATAATAAATACTTGGAATACTAACCCAAATCTAATAAATAAACTGCTTTTAAAATACTCAATTATTAATAATTCAATATAAGTTATTTGATATAATTTTATATTTAATTATCCTATTATATTGGTAAATGAAGAAAAATAACAATTAAAATATTTAATATCAAATGTTTTTTTTATTAAAAAAATAATTTTCTAAAGTTTGCATTCACTGTTTAATGATTGAATACTGCTAAAATATAAATATTTAATAAATTATCTAAATCAATACAAAAATATGGAGTTTCTTTATAATTTCTATTTGTAATTTAAGTTTGAGAATAAAGATGCAGTTTATTTTTTGTTCTTCTCCATCTCCTAATATATACATAGGTACATGCTTCCAAGTGTTTTAATTACTTTTATATCATATAATTTACTGAATTCAATTATAAATGATAGAAAATCTAAATAAATTTTTTTAATAGAAAAAGAAAAAATAATAATAAAAATGTTGCACATATAAGCCTAAGCTTTCAAATTTTCTTACCACTTAAATGGCAAAACTCCATAGAAACCTTTTACTTAATATTTAAACCTAAATTGGACTAACAACAGAAATCATTTTAATTACTTATTAAGTGTTAGAACATTACTAAAATAACAAAATTATATTGTTTATAAACAGCTCTAAAGAATAAAATCTTGTTAAAACTGTTTTAAAATAAAATACAAATAGTTAGAAACACAATTTAAGTCATTAGTGACAAAGTATAATTAAGATATTTTAGTAACTTAATTTAATTACCACTCATAATATAAAAATCATGATGCTTAAAGATTGTGATATTAAATCCTAATATAACATAATTTCAAAGGACATAAGTGTTGGGTAACTATTAGTTAAAAGATAGATGCTTAATGGAAGAGCAAGTGAATAAAATTAAAATCTACCATAAAGCTACGCTTTAGGTATTCGTGACTTTTAGTTCTACTAAAATAAGTTAAAAAATATGTTAAACTACTTTATTCAAATCCCCTCCTTTTCTAAATCAAATAGTACATGTTGAAAATATCCAATATTAAATTTAATGTACCTCAAAGAGTTTAGAGCAATTTTAAGAAATGCTTATCAAGTATTATCAATAAAAAAATCAACCAATCGATGAAGTACGATTAATTTTGAACTCTTTCTGAAGATGATTATGTCATACCTTTTACATATATAAATCATATTGTTTATATTTATTTTCAATTGTATCTTTTAAAGTTTTTCCCTAGCAAAATAAATTTTATAATAAAATATTTAATCATATATTTATAATCAATTGCGTTTGTGCAAATTTTAAATATGATGATTCCCTTTTATAAATTGCAATCATCAAATCTTAATCATGATGTAAATATATAATTACCTTATTCATCTGAGTATATTATATATATTTTATTTTAAGTTTGATAACAACTGATTAACACAGGTTTAAACTGAAATCTTCATAGATATATTTTAATTATAGTAAAACAATCCTATTAATTAATAAATTTTATTGGTAGATCATATAGTTTATATTATTATTGTTCCTTCTCCATTCACTTACTAATGAATCAAGGTTAAAATAATTTCTATATATCAAATCAATTTAAACTCATTTTTTTCATAACCCTAAATTAAAGTTCAATATACTTCTTTATATTTAAGATTTTAGACATGATTAAAAAAAATAGATTAGTTTTTAGATTTGTAATTTTTGATTATGAAAGTGTATTTGTTATGATTAATATTTAGCATTAACATATTACTTAATTTTTGGGTTTTTAGAATTCAAAACTCTTGTATTTGTTTTATTTTTCTTTATTTAAGTTCCATTTGTCAAGGTGGCAACTTTCCTTATGTAGAATTTATCTAAATATCATATAATTTTAATCATTTATAATTATTGCATTCAATAAAAATGATGATAATAATTTTCAAAAGGTATGGACAATTAGTCATAAAATAAGATAAAATCATTTGTTTTATTACCTAAAAGATTCAAAGTTTTAAAATTACGATGAATTTCTTTATTTATATACTTAATGATTAATTTTTAAATCCTATGAATTGAGGATTGATAGCATTTCAGTTTTTATTGAATTTGAGAAATTTATAAAGGAAAAAATTAAACATTCTTGTTACTATCATAACAGGAATAAATGCATTATGGAGAATTAATGATTTTAATTAAAATTTGTAAATTATTTCTCTTTTAAATTACTCAGCATTTGCTATCTTAATCAACTCTTTTGGAAAGTATTAATATATATATCTATCTATTCTTATTCAAAAACTAGTCTCTCATTCTAATAGTATAAATTTATTCCTTTTATTTTAAATATAATTTTAAATAATATTATTAATCTATGATAAATTTTTTAAGTTCAATTCAAATTGATTAGAAATATTTACTTCAAAATTTCTTTCTATTTATTTAATCTTCCTTCATTCAATAATATGCTTAAATAAATTTATTATTTAAATCATTAATTTTAGAATAATTTTCACGTTATATTACAATTAAATATTGAATAACACTATAAAATGTATAGATAATATTCAAATCTATTTTGGAGATGTAATTGGTTTAAGTATATTTAACATTTTTATTAATTGTGTATTCCTTTAATTTAATCTATATTCCTTTAGTTTTAATCTATATTCAACTCAAAATGCATTTGAATCCATATTAGATACTGAAAAATGAGTAAAAATATACTTTTATGTTAATAATCAACAAATTTATTTTAAATAATAAGAACTATAGTATAATGAAATTACAATAAAGAATAATGATATTTATAGAAATAATTAAATACTTTAATATAATTATTCATAATTTCTATAATTTAACACAATTTTCAGGTTATAATTAATATAGAAATCTAGCAGCCCACCTTACATTAACATCTTGATTAATTATGATCTAAAATTTTCTAAGAATTTATGATAAAATAATCTTTGCTTCCATTTAAGCCATGTGTTGTCCAATACAATTTCTTGGTCCTGATGAAAATGGTAGATAAACAAATTGATGATTTTCCTTTATTGGCTCAGTTTCTAACCATCTTTTATAATCAAATTTTTCAGGATTAGAAAAATGTTTGGATAACAATTATTGAAATTAATAATCAATTATCACATTCCAACCTAAATTTTATTGAATTGAATACCTTTTTAAATTGTAAGATCCTTTACTTTATGAGTTTGATTGCATTATCTTATCAATAACCTTACAGCTGGATTCTTAATTCTTAAAACTTCATTAATGAATGCTGATAATTTATGCAATTATTTAATTTTGTCATCTAAGACACTATCATTTTTACAAATTGTTAGAACTTCTTCTCTTATTTCTTATTGTATTTCTGGGTTTTAAGCCAAAAAATATAGACAATGATAACTTAATACAGCTGTAGTATCTGTACCTGCAAAAAACAAAGTGGTAAACTATTATATAATTTCATCAATTGTTATTTTTTAAGAACCTTGTTACTTTGATTTTAGATATTCTTTAATAAGTACATCTAAAAAGTCAGTCTCTCTAGATTTAATATCATTTTCATTTTCATCCATTTTTATTTCTATCTCTACAATCCTTTTTTATATCAATTTCTCAATAGCAAGTCTCATCTCAGAAACTCTTTATAATAGCTATTTTTCATTCTAAGTTGGAAAGAAATTCCAACCCTTAGTACCTAAAAAGAAGCTTTTAATGAAGAAATATTTTGATTTAAATCTTAATTCCCCCATATCATTTAATAAATCTGCAATTTCTATTTGAATTTCCTTGTTATTTATTTTTACTCCTTCTGCAGATTTTCCAAAAAAACTTCTTATTACTATTTGTCCTGTTATGAGTTCTAGAAATTACAACACATTATCTCCACTAATTTAATTAATTTTTTCCAGACAAACTTCATTTATCATAGGTAAACGACTTTTAAGTTAATCATATTCGAATGATTCACTTAAAAGTTATCTTTATGACTTCCATTTTTCTCCCATTGAAAAAACCAAACCCTTTTTAATAACATTACTAAATATCTATTATAATAAATACTCATGATTGATGATATTAATTTTAGTATAATATTAATGATTAAGTAACATTAATTTATAATATTCTGGATCAGCAACAGATATCCTTACTCTCCAAAGAAAATTTGATACTAATATTTTATATGGATGTTTGAGATATAAGTCTCGGTGACTTTTGAATAAATCTTTGCTTGTCTTCATTTCTTTTAATGCTTACCATAGTTCACCTCCAAATAGATGATATCTAATTAAACAATCATCTCCAAACTATATTTTTAGTTTTATCATAGGAACCAATGGTTTCACAACTAATAGGTAAAACATAAATAGAAATAGAGCTAAGATTATCTGAATTATCATTTAGATATATTTAATTATAAGGAATTTTAGAAATAAAATAATTGACTAAAAATAATAAATTGGAATTCCTCATTTTCTTAAAATAATTTTAAATTAATTTTACAGATTAATAATGTTCAATCATATATTATCACAATTTAAGCTATCCTCTATATATATATTTCTATGAGGGACCTTGTTACCTATCAACCTTTATAAGTATTGTTTTTTTAAATAATAAAAAAATTAAACTACCATATTATTATATTCAAATTTTCATGTAAATCTATTGCCATTTTATTTTCATTCCATTTATAGAATGAACATATATATGACAACCCAAAATTTGCTCAATAAAAATTAAATGTAATTAAAAATTTACAATTATCAATTTTTACATCAATGTTGTAATTTCGTCATTTAATGTAATGATATCATTGATTAATAAGCCTCTTTATAAGAGAATATGTCATCAAAATCAAAAACTAATTATTTGGTCAATCCTATATTTCAATGCCATTTTAAGTCTAAAATTCATGTATTGAAGGACAACATCCTCTATCCCAAATTTAGCCTATCAGAATAAGCAAATCAAGAATTTTATTAGCAGTATCAATATTTATTAGTTAGATTATATTATCTATTTCAACAGCATTTTTATTTGCTTTGGCCTTAAAATACTTCAAAAAGCTATATTAATTATTTCTATTCATTGAATGCTCTGATGAATCTATCGCAACTCATTACAGAATAGTAGCGAATTCAGGAGAAGAATTTATTTGTAAAAAAAAAATGATGTATGATAAACCTTTTTTCGTATTTAAGTATTCTCTATTAAAATATATAGAATGCTTAAGTATTCATTTAATGCTTCAACTTAATTTTATTAACCAATTGAATTTGAAACAAAGTGTAAAACTTTGGCTGAAATTATTAATTTAAGTTCAAAACAAACTAGAGAACAAAAGATTAAACATTTTGGAACATGTTAACTTAAAATACCAATAGAATCAATATTCATATATTCATTACATGCATTTACAGGTCCATTCAATATTTTATAATATTTTGCTGTTGCCATTTGGTTTGCAGAGAAAACAGTACTTTAACCAGTTCTGATCTTGATTTTCACAGTATTAACAGTCTATCTGAATTACTTTTTATATGTAAGATCAAGAAGAAGACTATAATAATTGGCAAATATACATTAAGACGTAACAATTAAAGAAGCAGATTAATTTAAACTTATCAATGGAGCTGATCTTGTACCAGGTGATTTACTTATACTTAAAGAAAATTAAACATTAAATTGTGATTGTGCTATTATATCTGGTGATGTTATTGTTAATGAAGCTACTTTAACAGGTGAAGGTATTCCTATTCCAAAAAGTGCATTACCAAATCAAAATTCTATATTTGAACTTGAAAAAATGTCTTAACATTGTTTATTTGAAGGAACTAAATTGATTTAAGTTAATAATACCTAAGAAAATATTGCTATTGTACTTAGAACAGGTTTTACATCTTTAAGAGGATAATATTTTAGAAATGTACTTTTCCCTGAACCTCCATCAATGAGATTTTATATCTAAGCTGCAAAATTCATTCTTGAAATAGCATTTATTATTGCTGTTGTATATGGATTCCTTTTGATTGAATATTTACCAATGGAATTCAAATCAAGTATTTTAGTTTTAAGATTCTTGGATAATATTGTTTGGTCAATTCCACCATCAATGCCTATTTTCTTTTAAATTTGTAAAACTGCTAGTTTGGTTAGACTTGAAGCCAAAGGAGTTATTGGAAATAATGCTGATAAAGTAGAATCAGCTGGGAGAATAGATACTTGTTGTTTTGATAAAACAGGTACACTTACTACTTTGGGATTTAAAGCAATTAAAGCATTTCCAGAAGAAGAAAAACCAATTTTGGATGCCATAATGGGATGTTGTCATCATTTAATAAAATTAAATGGTTAATTATTAGGAGATCCTTTAGAAATTGAAATGCTTAATTTTGTTGGTTGGTAATGTAATTTTCATAATAATCCTGTAACTATTGAGGGAAATGGAAAAATCTATACAATTCATAAAATATTTGACTTTAGTTCATAAAAATCTATGATGAGTGTTATTGTAACTGATGGATCTAAATATTATTTATATGTAAAAGGTTCTCCTGAATCAATTAATTCAATTTCAATTAAGAAAAGAGATGATTTAATTGAAGAATTTAATTTGAATGCTATAAAAGGATATAGAGTTTTAGGATTAGCATATAAAGAATTATAATAAAATTAGATTGATTAATAAAGAGAATAATTAGAATAATAATTAAATTTTGTTGGACTTTTAGTTATGGAAAATCCATTGAAATCAGATACATCTGATATTATTACAACTTTAAAAGAAACAGGATTAGATATTAAAGTAATATCAGGTGATAATCCATTAACAACTATTTAATGTGCAAAATTAGCTGGTATTGTTAATTAAGATAATGAAATTACATTTTTAGATTATAATTAATCCAATTAAGAAATTATACTTTAATGTAATAACAATCAATAAATTATAAAAGAATCATAACCTAATAGTATTTAAGAATTAGAATAATTTTTAAGTACTCAATAAGAATTAGCATTAACAGGTAAGTTTTTAGAATATATGTTTAATAAAGGCAATTTTTTAATTGAATCTAAAAATTCATAAAATAGTTTTGGTAAATAATAAAGTAAAGAAAAGATATTTACTGAAATTAATTAAATTGATATTGATGATGGATCTTTTGCATAAATTGCAATTTCTATTATTAAAAAAACTAAAGTATTTGCTCGTTAAAAACCTGAATAAAAGAAATTAATTATACAAATAATATAAAGTTTTGGAAGATAAGTATTAATGTGTGGAGATGGAGCTAATGATTGTGTAATTATTTTAATTATATTTAATTTTAGTCAGCTATTTCATAAGCATAAGTTGGAATATCATTTAGTGAAGCTGATGCATCATATACAGCACCTTTTAGTAGTAAATCTACATCATTAGATTGTGTTGTTAAAGTATTATTATAAGGCAAAGCAGCTACTATGACTATTATTGAAGTGTTTTAATATTAAATTAGTGTTAATACATTAAAATTCATAGCTGTACTTTTTACATTTTTAGAAGCTGAAACATTTGCAGATTTTTAATTTACTTATACATCTATTATATCAAATATTCCTTTATTGATATTTTTATGTTTATCTGGTCCATGTGATACTTTAGCTAAATATAATCCATTAGATGATTAATTTGCTATTTATAATTAAATTTAAATTTATAATAATTTAATTTGGGGAGCAGCAGGGTATTATAATAAATTAGTATTTTTAGATTGATTGTTAATTTTTTTATTTCATAAGCTGTTAGAGATGTTCATACATGTGAAATAGATGAACCAATTATTAATTGTATACCAAAACCAATTGATGAATTAAAGAAATCTGGAGATATACAATCTGTAATGTTTATGAGTTTAATGTTCTTCTTTATGACATTTGCAATCAATCTTTACATTTCCAATCCTTTCAAATAAAGATATTTTAGAAACTATTTATTACTCTTATGGACATTATTAGGTTTCATTTTATTCTTTGTTTCAGCTATATTTCCAAAAGGAGGAAAATGGGCAAAATTGATTAATGTCAATGATAATGCGTAATCATATTTTATTTATATTTCTAGTTTCTAAGGTTATAATTGGATAATGATAGCCGTTGTTGTAATAGCCTCCTTATTAGGATTCATTACCTAAACTATTTTATAGAAATATCTTCCTTCAAAAAAGAAAATAGAATTTTGAATTATTATTAAATAACAAATTTATAATTGGAATAATTAGTTTTACTTAATCATTTTTCAATAAAGTTATGACATTAATAATTATCTAAAATTCTTACTTCTGAGGGTTCATTTTAATTTTTTGGTCCCAATCTCAAACATGGGTATAATTCTTTAGATATATCAATGGCAACAGACTAAACAATATATAATCGATCTACATATTCATTTAAATTATCTAAATTTCTCCAAATAATCTTTTTTTGAATAGTATTGACTTCAATAAGAATTTTAGAGCCTTTTTAAAATTCAAATGCAGTTTTAGTACCTTATGGTTTTTTACTTTCAAAACAATTTCCAGAATTAACCATTAAATAAGAACTAAAATGAATTATAAATAAAAAACCCATGTCCTTCTTTTAATTATTAAGCTTTTATATTTATGTCTTTCTAACATATTCCTATGGCTGTTCTTAATCCAACAGAAATTATTTCAAATACAAAAGAAACCCTTTTCTATAATGGTATCGGAGGATAACCAATTACAAACTGATAACCTAAATTTTTTTTCAAAGCTATTTTTCCTGAATCGAAAATATCAATATTATCTACATTATTTTGAAAGACAACATTAAGAGGTTCTATTAATTTGCTCTGCTCTCTACATAGTTGTTATTTATCTAAGATGTAGATGAATAAAATAGTATACTTTCATAGTTTTAAATTTCTTCAAATTTTAATGTAATTGATTAAAGATTTTTACAAATATTCTATAACATAGGTATTAATTCTTTTTCTATTTTTTTGATAGCAATAAGTTGATCAATAGCAGGGTTAAATTATAAATGCGATAGATTATTGAAGTTTTATTAGTGTAAGTAGATTATTGATTATTAAAATTTAGCAATTTATGATATTTAATTTTTTGCTTGTTAAAGGTGTTTTGATAAAGAATCAATAATTAAATTTGCTTCTTTTAGTTTTAGTTCAAATTAATTTAATGAGCATAAGTCGTTTACATGATTCATGTGTAGATCTTCGATGCAATTTTAACAATAAGCTCTTTGGGAACAACAGTCTTCATTAAGGCAGGCTCCAAGAATTTATTAGTTATTATGATCAGAATATAAACACAATAATTAGATTTCCATTTGTCTATTTATGTTATAAAAAATATTAAAATTAAATTATTATTTTTAATAATTATGAAAACTCAATCAAATTGTAAATTTTCTGGTTAACCTCTATTAACCGTCACAAAGGTATTTATAATTGTTTATTATGGAACTCTTGAAGTATCATCTACTTGATTTGCTAATTATTATTATCCATTATCGTGTTTGGCTACATTTTTCTAATAACGTTTGTAAACATAAAATAGACATCCCAAGAATAATAAAGATCCGACTATAATAATAATTATTTCATAGATTGCAATTCCTTGATTAGATTGATTAATGGTGGCTGTAATATCACCAAGTGATGGTAAACAGACACCTTTTCCTAAGTAATAATTAGTATCACATTCTAAACATTATGTCTATGATTGACAAACTAGACAATTATCAGAACATATAGGGACACATTCATTTTCATTATTTAATTGATATCCTAAATCACAAGTTATTAAATCGCATTTATTATCAAGAGTTGTTTAATATCCTTGTTCGCATTATTCACAAATATTAGGTTATTAGCAAGATTAACAATTGATAGGACAATCCATTATACATTTATCATTTTCAGTGTAATATCCTTGAATACAAACAATGCATGTATTATTACTTTCACAATATTGACAATTTTATGAACATGCTATTTAAGATGGTTTTACTGGTTCATTTGGGTCTATAAATAAGATTTCTGATAATTTGAATTATTGCATGAAGAAAGTGTTTACAGTTGAATCATCTATACTTTCGGCTGTCCATGTAATTACTAACTCATCATTATTTAAGATTTAAATTCTTGGATATTATGGATGAATTCCTTATCTTTTAACTTTGATTTAAGATGATTTCATTTTTCCTGAATTATCAAACACTTAGAAATATACATCTTAAGATTTGAATGTTTTATCCACACTTCTCCAAGTGATGATAAATCCATTAGAAATTGCCACAACATCTGGTTATTATTCTCCATATGATTATGATGTTAATAATTATGGTTCATTTTATTTCTTATCCAAATTCAAAATCTGATATGATAATACAAATTATGGAGGGGAAACATTTGTGCTCTTGGATTCAAAAACATATATCATATTACCATCATCTAAATTTGAAGATTTAATTGTTTGATTAGGTTAGGCTATTTAAAGTGGATCACCAATTTAATAACCATCTTGAGACATTTAAGCTAAATAAGTGTATCCTTAACTTGTATAAGTAATGTAAACTTCTCCATTTTAAGATGCTGAAATCAAGGGAATATTTGTGTAATCAGCATTCTATAAAGTTGACAATTGACCAATAGGTTCTAATTATGAATTAAAGGATTAAATAAACATAGTTGCTGTTTATTTCAAATTCTATGCTTATTAATTAAACCATCCAATAACAAATTAATTATTTGTTGTAGGTTTAATTATACAAGGTGCTGCCATACTTGTTAAATTTTATTTTGGTTATTCACTTATTGTAATTGCTGAAGACAACTAAGTATTATTATTATCAAATTTCTTAAATTTAACCTTCATCATATCACCTTAAGTCTAATCAACCCACAAAACAACTAATTCATTCTTTATAGCAGCTAAATCAGCAAACAATCTAACATCAAAACTATTTGACTATTATAATAATCTTCTAGTTCCTAAAAGATCTTCTTCATTTACTTTTGTAGGTCTGCCAACTGGTTTTCCATTACTTCTATATAATTATATATAAATTCCTTCATTTATTCCAGTTTCATACCACATAAGAACATAATCCTTACTCTCAAATACTGCCTTTAATGGGTTATCCTTTGATGTTTAATAAATATAAATAGTGATATCTACACATAATCTATCCCTTTCACTCCAATAATAAGACTCTTTACATTGAGTGCATTTATCTTCACCACATATTTAACAATTTTCATCACAAGTATATTTACATTTGAATTAATCTACTATCTAATAGCCTAAAGGACATTTCAAACAAGTTTACAATTCATCACAAAGTTCACATCCAACTTAACAAGTATTTTTAACACAAAGATGATTAATTAATTTGTATCCAACATCACAAATATTACACTATCCAGGTAATGAACATTATTTGCAATTTGTTGGACAAGGCATAACACATTGATGTGTAATAGGATCATAAAGATAATCTGGATGACAAACACCTCTACAAGAAAATTCATTTTAACAATCATTACAACCAAATGGACAAATAGGAGGATCAATTGGACAAGGTAAGCGTCCTTGAGGACCTATTTTTACTAATTGATATTGATATTCAGCTGTTGTTTCTGAATATGAAATCCATATTACATAAATGTCTTCACCAGTAATTTTTGTTCCTGTATAGAAGGATACATTATTGTCTAATCTGTTCAATTTTTGAATTTCACTTAATGGTAATCCTCCAAATTCAGAATACTGATTGCAATTTAATAAACTAGATACTACTGATTCTTAATTCCATATGATATAGAAAGAAGAAGTTGTTGTAATAATAACTGGGTTCTATAAAACATCATTAGATGTAACAATAATTTTTTCACTATCAATAACATCAAAGTTGAAAGTTAAGAGCAAGTATTTAAGTTAATTGGAGGAACTTTATGGTAATTAACTCTTAGATCTCCAAGCAACAACAAGATTTCTATTAGTCAATTATTAAATGCTAATAGAACTATAATCGATATCTCCGTTGAAAATTGGCCAAGTCATACCTTCATTTATGTAATCTAAATTAGAATTAAATTTCCACCATCTAATTTCCATTAAGTATTATGTTATTATAAATTCATTATCAATATAAAGGATTTACTTTCTTGAAATTTAATCAAAAGTATCCATCAATTTCCTTTGAGGAATCTTGGTATACAATTATCTATCAACTATATGTCCAAAGAGTTCAAATTATCCATTGATATTTTGGATAGACTAGAAAATATAGTAATTTCCATTTGATGCAAAGAGATATACTTTTCTATTGGTATGTTCATAGAAATCAAAATCAAATGTGTCAATAGTTTCTGATCCTAATTAACTTAAACCTGAATCTAATCTTATTTATTTTAATTGAACTTATTTAACACTATAAGAATGTTCTGTCCAATAAATGATAATATCTTAATCTATTACTAATACATCAAAATTATAAATATTTGACCATTCCCCATCAATTTCAATTCTATTATTATATTTTGGTTAGGATTTATCACTATCATTAATTAACATTAAGCTCACATCTAAATAATATTTATTGTCAATTTATATTAGTGATGATCCATATATTAAAACAGAAGTTTCACCATATTTCTGAATAGATTTAAAGCTTGGATATAATTTACTTGGATAACCTGGAATTGGTAATGGATAAGGAATAGGATCTGGAGTAATGTAAATACAATGTCCAACTACATTCAATTCAAATCCTGGTAAACAAATATCACAAATATTAGATGTATTACAAGATAAGCAATTTTCAGGACATCTAGGTCTACATTCATTATTAATAAGATCATAATCTATTTAACATTTGATGCATGTTGTTGATTCTTAACATTTTTCACATTTATCTGGACAAATTGGACCACCTGGATTTGTTTATTCACCATTTGAATTATATCTCATAAGATAAACTCCATATTCTGAATCAACATTTGCTTTCTAATGCATTCCTTACCAAACAACTACATATTAATTATTATTCAATAATGAAAGTTAAGGTAATTTTGCAAATGTAGTTATTAAATTTACTTCTTTAACTTATGTTAATGGAACTAATGCATTATCTAAGATCTACATCTTTAATTTTCTTGATCTAAATATTGGATCCATTCTATCAGTGTTTTACCAAACAACAACAATTTAATCACCATTGAGTGTTATAATGTCTGGATTATCAGCTCTAGTATCAGACAAGTCATCTAATTTAGGACTTGTTGTCAAAATATTAAATTGATTATCATAGATACTCACCCTCACATGTTCATCTTAAATATATGATACAATATATTCTCCCTTTGAATTAGTGCTTATTCCTGCTGAAATACTGCAATCCCAATTAGAATCTATTTATCTTTCATATTAGTATTATCCTTCTAAATTAAAAATAAATGCTGTCAGTTTACAAGAGTATTTTTATATTGCAACAAAATTGAGACCATTTGATGCTATCACAATTTCCCTAACTTATTCAGACATGCTCCATATATGACTATTTTATTATACACCATTTGAATCAACTAAAGTAATATAGAAATTTGACATCCAATCAAGATAACTTATCCAACAAATTACGAATTTACTTTAAGGTAATGATTAGACTACAAAAGGTGTATCATATTATTCTATATATTCTACTTTTATTTTGTCTATTATGACAGGTTCACCAATTCTTAATAGATTCTTATCAAATCTTTAATAATATAGTGTTGCTTATTATTGAATTTAACCATCAGCCCAAACTATGATTACATTTTAATTATCAAGTATTGTTATATCAGGATAATATTATTAATTAAGAACATTAACATTTACTCTGATTTCACTTCCTATTCTTTCAATTAAAGAATTGAATTTTTAAGCATAAACACCATAACCATCTCCATCTTAATTTTCAGCTTACCAAACAACAACAAAGCTACCATCACTGAATGAAGCCACTCTTGGATTAATTTAATTGTCTGATCTCTTTATAGGAATTGGAATTTCCATAAATTATCCATCTGGTATATAACATTCTCCTAGATCATTTAGATATGAACCCTCTTAACATATACTACAAGATGTTGGATTGTTACAACTTTCACATAAATTTGGACATATGACTTTACATTCTTTGTTATTTATATTTTCATAATGGTCATAACAAATATCACAAATGTTATCATTTGGACATTTTTGACAATTAGGTAAACATGCAAATCTCTAGAAATAATCTAATTAATAATTCTAATCTAATCTAACAATCTAAATAGATCCTTTATTAGAATTATTCGATGCTTCTATCCAACTGAATAATTATTATCCATCAGATAATTATAAAGAATCAAATGATTATTATTTCACTGCAAATTTAGATACAAATGCTTGACTTATAAATGCTGCAGGATCCCAAGACCTAAATGTTTAATATTTCCATCTTGACACTTCACCAAATACTTAATTTCCCAAAAATAATTATTCATTCCATAAAGAGTTTACTATTCTATAATCAATGCAATAATTATTATAAGTTAAATAATCTAAATGGTTTTATTCTTGAAGAGATTCAATATTAATAATTATTCCCTTACCATCTCTACCAATCAAATATAAATTGCCATCTTATGATTTGAATAATCTTATAATACTATAAGAATAATAATCATACCACCAGAACCACATATTCAATTAACCTTCTCTTAACTTTTCACCCTTATAATTATAAACTTAAATAGATTATCTATTTAAATCATATTGAAAACTAGCCACATAGATTTAATCACTATAAAGAATATTTGATAAATTCTATATCTTGCAATTATTTAATGAATCAACAATACCAGTTGATGGTTATCCTTCCATATAGAATCCAAAAGGTTGAGTCGTTAATTCAATATTGAAATTGAAAACAAATACTTCAACAACAATACATTTTCTAATTTCTGGATTAATATTAAATTAATTAACAACTTATTATCTAACTCCAGTGATTTCAATAATGAAACCATCAGTAAAAGTTTATAATTTCTAATTTTGCCATTAATATGAAATAATAAATTCTTCTTTTATGATATTTGTAATATCAACTTTGTCTTTAACTACATCCAAATTAGAATTAATTATTAAGATTTCACTAAATTATTAATTATAAATTAAGACAACCACATTTGAATTTTATGATTTCACTTAAATAAATACATCTTTAGGTAATAGATATACTTATTTATCAGAAATGATTTAACTTCCAAATTAAGTAAAAGTAGATCCCTTTAAGACATAGCCATTATCTTTAGTATCTAACCATACATGTATAATAGTTCCATTTTCAACTGATACAATAGAAGTTGAATGATCATTAATAACATTAGATTATGCTAATTTATACTCTTTATTTGTTTAATCTATTATAGTACAAACATCAAAATTATCTTCAAGGAAATAACCATCTTTACATAACATACATCTCATCAATCCAAATTCACAAACTTAACAATTTTCTATAGTGCATTTAGGAACAATTATTTAACATTATTTGACATCATTCAATTCATATCCTCCAAAACATTCTAAACAGCCTTCTTGATTACATCTAGAACAGAATAAAGGACAACCAATAGGTTATGCTAAAGGATATACAACTCCATTTCTGTCTAATTTCTATACATAAATGTCATAATCTTAATACCAAGATACAAGTATAGAACCATCTGAGAGTTTACTAATTTATGAATTGATTGGTCTATTGCATATTGAACTAACAGGTATAAATCCAGTTTATAGATTTCCATATAGATCAAAGTATGCTATTCTAAGATCAATATTCTAATTATTCCTTTCACTTCTACCAGACCAAGATATGGCAAATCCATTACTAATAGCAGCTACATCTGGTCTTTCTTCTTAAACATAATCCATTCCAATATATTGTATCCTTACATCTTTAAACTATTCATCTGTAATCATATATGCTATAACTGTTTATTTAAAAGTTGGCACTCCTTATTCATTAACTCCAACATTGTAGACTTCCATTATATCTTTCCAAACAACTACTATTTTGCCATTTTCCAATAAAGCAATTGATGGTTGATAAGGCATTCTGAATTAATATTAGTTTATGTTCTAATAATTAAATTCAAATAAATAATTTCCTAGGTTATCATATGTTTTTAAAATTAATCTATTCTATTCTACCAATGCCACTATAATATTATTCTAAGTGATTAATATGCTAGGTTCTCTATCAAACCTTGCAGATAAATAATCTAGGTATTGATTATTCCAATTGTAATAATAGTCATAATAACAATCCCAATAATAACAGCCCCAAGGATCACAACACCATCCATTATTAACTTAATTGACTATATTGAAAGAATTTACTTAATCTTAATCATTTACTGTTCTTATCCAATTTTATCCATTTCCAAATAAAACACAAACATAGGAATTATCTTATAAGAATTCTACAGTTATTTGATATATTCCATATTAATTTACAGAGTCTAAAATTATTATTTATTCATTGCTTATTAATTAAAGGTCAATATTGAATTTAAGTGCTTTAGCATTATACTAATTATTACTGACCCATGCTAATATTATTTTATCTTCATTCTTAGACACAGAAAAGTCAAAATGATTAATTCCTTCTTCCTCCAATAACACTACTTAATCTCCACTTAGATTTCCTAAAGAGTCATAGAATTATGCAATAATCTTATTATTTGATTATAAACTAATCAACAACATTCTACCATCTAAAAGTGCTTTAATTCTTGGAGTATTTTAAGCTTAATGATTACTTGATGAAAGTTTAGTTTCTTTAATTCTTGAATTATCAATTTAGACACATTCAACATTATCTTTTAATTAATATCCTTCTTAACAAACACGACAAATTCCTCCATATTATCCATTAAAATCACATAATATACAAGATTATAAATCACAGCTCTTTTTACATTTGTATGTTTCATCTACAAAATATCCATTTTTACATTCTAGACATTATTAAGTATTCTCTTAACAATCCATACAATTCTCACCACAAGAAGTCCATTGTTTTACTTTATTACAATTTTTATCTAATTTATCAAATATTAAATGCATGTTTCCTTTATATTTGACAACTTAAGCTAATAATAATGTCTCCAGTTAATAATTCACAATTAAATGTTAATTTCTCAAATGATCATACCAATCAAATTTATTATTTGAAACTTTAAATGGCGAAGTAATTTAATTGAAATTCAAATTATAAGTAGAAATATATAGATCTTGAATATTTGGTCTATTAGTAATAAAAATAACATTCTTAACTATTGCTACTGAACTAGTTATTTAATCCCAACATCCAATACAACATCCATAACAGTGTAATCCACCCATAGATTCTAAATTTATTGATTTCTCAACTTATAGATTAAATTTCTCATCATAAAATTATCCATATACTTATCTATTAGTAAAATAGACCAATAAAAATTTATTTATTTCTATTTCAAATAGATTGAATTTAGGATTATATCCAGCTGCCCACCAATCATTATTAGGTATTTCTACACGTTTATTTAATATAAATTATCCTTCTTTACTGTATACAAATACTTAAATACTATTTTTATTTTCTTCCCAAGTATTATATAAATGTGTGCCAAAAGAAATTATAATTGAGTTTACACTTTCTAATACTTGAATAGCTTAATTCTATTAATTAATAAAATAATAGTCATAATTCCAATAATCCCAATATTCATTTCTATTGAAATAAGTTTAAATAATTATATCATTCTTAACAAGATAATATTCTTTGTTGTAAATTCTTAAATGTAGTTTGGGATTATTGGAATTATATATATATCCATCATTATTTGAAACAAATAATATCACAAATCCTCCATCAGATAAAGAGTTGATTTATAATAAATTTTAATTTCTCCAATATTCTGGAGATCCCCAATAATAAGGATAGTGTAATTAATCTTATTTAATAGTTCTTCCTTCTTAATCGAAAACAAAAAGGATAAATCCATCTATCCAACCAGTATCAAATGATCTTTAAACAATTGCAAAATTACCACCTGTTAATGCTGTAGCTTTTGTTAATCTTCTACAACAAGTTCCATCTATAAATCTTCCTTTAACAACAATGTTACCTGCAACATCAATTATATTCATTTAATATTAGTCTCCCCAATATTATTAATAAAGAATAACAATATTTCCATTTGATAAAGTTAAAATTTGATTTACCATGTAATCACCATCAAGTTAATAAAATTATTGAACTTATTATTCTTAAACTTTGACACAATCTCCCTAATCATTTATTGCATATCCATCTATACAAGATTAACAATAACTCTTAAATTAACCCAAGAATCTTGTACAATAATTACAATTTGATGAACATATTGGTAAACATATTAATTTTTGTTAATCAAATTAGTATCCATCCATACATGCTTCACATAAATTCTATTTGCTGCATTATTTACAATAAGTTTAACATACAATATTTTCAATTGATTATAATTAACCAGCCATATTATATCTCTTAACATAAACTCCATTTCCACTCAAATCTTCTACATTTCTTTCATTTATTTATCCTATTCCATTAAAAGTACTAATTATTTATGTCCATGTTATTATGAACTCATCATTTGATAAACGAGCTACTCGAATATCTGTAACAGGTCCATGATAATCATTTACTTATATAGTTTCAGATGATATTTGATCACCTATGCTATTAAATAATAATAAGCTAACTTAATCATTTTAATAATATGGTGTTAATTTTAGTTATTTAAATGCTATTACATATCCAGAATTCATACTCAATAAATTAAGATCTGTTATTTAGTATTCTTACTAAATGATTTAAGGACTTATAGTAGATGATAACGATAAGTTTTATTTGTAAACTAATAATTAATTAAGTTAGGATCCTACACAAGCAATTAAAATTTCATCTTCAGAAATTGCAATAATAGATGGATAACTATAGGATTAAGAATTTGGTATTATATAATAATTGACTTTTGAACCTAATTCATTAATAAAGTTTATTCTTATTCCATCTTATGATTTCCAAGTAAATAGCAATAGATTATTTAAAGTAGATGCTGATGTCTATTAATAAAAAGAAGTTTGACCTATTGAAATTGAAGTATATTCTTCAAAGTTAGAATTATATTGTTTTAAGTTGATGTCAAAATTATTAGTTTTCTATTATAAGAATAGTAAAACAGATACTTACCCACTTTAAGATATTGCAATCTTATGATGTACATCAATGTAATTTACAAATGATTACAAATTTGATACTATGTCAGTTGTTGAATCATAAACTACTATTTCATTACCAATTCTTTCAAATGTTAATGAAAATCTCTACATTAGAATTCTTCTTCCTGCATTTGAATGGTTGTCTTTCCAAATAATAATAAATTAATTATTAGGTAATGCGGCAATATCTGGCTCCTCTTATACTCCTATATTATCTTTTGTAACAAGAGTTTCACCACCTATCTTATTCATTTATTAATCATATAATTGCATATAGATTGATTTACCATTTTTGTCTTAATTTTCACTATTCCAAACAATAACTGATTGATAATTACTTAAAGTTGCAATTCTTTATCCATATTGATTTCCACTTTAATAAGTATTAATTAAAGTTTGGATAATACTAGTATCAGTTGGTAAACATTATTGGAAATTATTTAATTTATATCCAAATTCACATTCATTACATTAAAATAAAGGTGATTCCCAATTACGATCACAAACAAGACAATTTTTATCACATTATCTTAAACATTATCCGTCAATTAATGTGTAACCTGTATTACAATTGAAACATGTTAAACTTGCATCACATCTTTAACAACGTTATTAACAAGTTGGATGACCAATTAATTTTTATTAATCACCTAATACAGTAACTAAATTCATTAGAATCTAACTATTTGATTCACTTGTTTATCCAACACTAATAACAAGCACATCACCATTTGGATATTCATAAGTAATAAATTACTCTATCTTTTAAGACAATATATTTATCTACACTTTTTTATCCATACCTCCATAATCAAAGAATGATTATAATTTTATTGTTCTTCTAATATGATTTGGATAATCTTGTGATCCATAAATTATCGAATATCTATAATATCCATACTAACCATTTGAGCCAGCTAATTAGGGCAAATAAATTTCATCAAATTAATTAGAAGAAACTTATTATTTTCCATCACAACCCCAACTCCAACAACGTGAATAATAAGACTTTTCAATTAAAAATCCATTTATTGTGGTTTTTTCTACCCATGAAAGAATGAGATAGTTATCTTATCTCAAGAATCCAGATGGTGATGATATTTAATATTCAGCCTATATCATTAATTATGCTCCATCAAAATATCCACAACCATTCCAACATCCTGTTTCAAAAGTATGATGAATATACAATTCTTTATTGTTTCTAACATACATAATACCATGATAATATCCATTCAAACTAATGATATTTAGATTATCAACATTTTAATCAGGATCTATCAATTGAATAGCTTAGACTAAACCACTGTCTTATTCATAAATTGTTGAATAACCAACTGTTTTTCCATTTTCATAAGCTATGTATGCAACTATTAATTTTCTATCAAATCTTTTGATTACAACTGGGTTTTATTTGCCTAAGGGTGGTAATGTAACAAAAGCTATAGTTATTTCAGTTGATTAAATTGTTCCAAATCTATCAAATATTTATAATTGAAGACGACAAGAAACTGAGCATTATCCTTCAAACCAAGCTAATGCAATTAGATCACCATCTAAAACTTCAACCATAGGATATAGTTTATCATTCTCACCATTTAATGGTATTGATTTTTATTCTTCTTTCAAATTATTATATAATTTCATCAACAACTATTATTTTCCATCAAAATTGTTATTCCAAACTACAACAAATCCATTATCTGAAAATACACTGGTTGATACTCTTGTGATTGAAGAATCCTCAATATCAGCTAAAACTCTTTCGTATTATTTAGTAGCATCATAAACACATTGATCATTTATTAAATAATAATTGGTTTAGCAAATATCACATACATCTTTCTGTGTACACACTTAGCAATAAGTAGGACAAATCAATTAACATTAACCTTAATCAGTATTATAATAATAACCAGAATAACATTTAGCACATGTATTTGCAGTTTAACAATTTTCACAATGAGTCTAACATAATACTGTATTTAAAGGAAGTAATTAAAGCATTTAGTTATATCTTGTTGCAAGTAATTTTTATCCATTTAAGTCTTTATCTTACCACACAACAATCATTTAATTATTTCTTACTGATTAAATAAATATTCTATTTGGTTAATAGCTTTATTATATCAAATTCTAAATTTCAGTTATTTGTGTACCATTGTTATAAAAACCTTAAGCTTTTATTTATTTCGTTGGAAAATTAATTGATGATTATTCAATCCAAACTACATAAAATCCTTATTCAGTTGCAGCCACATCAATTTATTCAATCATCAAATCAGAATTTTGGTTATTTAATTCAATTTTATGTTGATTGAGTTGTTTATTACCATATGATATAGTTAATTAAATCTCAGCATTATTGTTTGAGATGTCTAATTTATTTAAATTAGCCAATATAAGTGTCTACTAGTTAAGATCAAATATTTAAAGAGTATTAACTTAATTAAAATTATAATCAGTTGTAATTTTGAATTTTTATTATTAGAAAGATCCATCTTCTAACTGCACTTATATTTTATAACTTATATAGAATTAGAGATAATCATAAGTTATTTATAAATCCTGTAATTTTTAATTGTAATTACCTAAAATATTTGATGTACAGACAAAGAATTTATTATCATAAGAATAATAATAATCTGTCTTGCACAATTTATACAATCTTAAATATACATCAGATTCGGAATTCATTATTTATTATACTAGAAGCACTTCTTTTTCTGAAATAACCTAAATTGCATAAGGAGTATCATTAATTGTATATGATAATATTCTGATTCCGGAATCTACCCAAAATGAATATCTAGTTTCAAAATTTTAAGTATAGAAATGAAGATACATCTCTGCTCCTAATTCAATATTCCCACATATTGTTGATAGTATATTAAAATAAGATGTAGAGTATATTTTAGATCCATATTAAGTACATACATTAATTTTAACGTCTGATCCAACTTACTATCCATGAACATCTATTTATTTAATAAATGTCTATTAATTATTATATTCATCCTTTTACATCCAACTTATAAATAAATTTCCATTCTGTGCTAAATCTATATCAATTTAATCAATTATCTATACATTATTTTTTAAAACAGCTATCATATTCTTTTATGATAATTCACAAACATTAAGCGAGCTTAATTAATAGCCTTACTGACATACTAAACATTAATCTTTAGTAACACAAGTAGAACAACCTTATGGACATAATAATAAACATTTATTCTATTCAACACTTAATGAGTAATCAATATTACATGCCAAACAATCATTTTATTCATTACAATTCTCACAATTTTATGGACACTATTTACCAAATCCTACAATCAAATTCTCATTCAATAACATTCTTTCAATGTAAACTTAATTTGTAGATTAAATCTTTGAAGAGCCATATGCTAACCAACTAAGTATTAAAAATTAATTGTCTTAATTCAACACTTTCAAATTTTAAGGAAGCACTGAATTTGAATTAATAGTTTACTCAACAATCACATCATTAAATTCAAATCTTACATATTTGATAGTTGTAAATCTATCACTTAGATCATATTCCTCATATAATAATACAAAGCTATTATCTGTAAAAGCATTTAATTATGGTTTTTTGGCTTTAATTTTATTATCTGTTGTATATAAAATGGTTGAATCTTTCCAATTAAACACAATAATAGTTTGAGCTAATTCCATAGCAATCATAAATCTATTTTTATTTGAAATTTTGGAGAAAGATGGATTTATCAAATTTTAGCAAAACCACTAATCAGTATATGAAAAATACTCTTCATATAATCTTACTCCAACTAAGTTGAATTAAATAAATTAAAGGCTACATCCTCTTGTAATGATAATATAGAAGTATAATTCATCAAACTCATAATCGAATCTTGACTCTTCATCATTATAAGAATAATTCTATATAATGTGTGTGTATCCTATAAAATGATTTATTAATAACTCTCCATTATAGGTGTAAAAACCAAGATTTAATTAGACGTTATCACCACTATCCAAACCTTTCAATATCAAACAAACTGAATTTTCAAATCCAACAGCTATTAAATTGTTTTGAACATCTCCTCTATATTAAAATCCTTAATTCTATATCTATAATCTAATAACAGTTGAAAATTCAAAAGTTTTTGGATTAAATTATCTCTATTTAATAACAGTTGATCCTTCAGACTATTCCAATGTATATAAATATGCAGTTGTATCATTTACTAAAATAACATCATATCCTGCCCATACTTAATGATTCATTTGATGTGCTTATATTATTTCTCCATCATTTGTTATTACTCTAAATTATAAAACCTATTATTAAATTAAATATTCTGAATAATAGACAAGTAAACTTCCGTCTTAAAATTGTTTTACTTATTAATTAGATTTATGTGTTGATTCAGAAATGCTGACTTTCAATTCTTATGTTGCACTGTTATTTTAATTAACACATTGCATTTTATTATTTAATATATATCCAGATTCACAAACATCACAACTATTTTTAGTAGAACATTAAACACAATTTGTTTGACATTAGATTTAACATTTTTAATTATTCAATACATAACCGGTGCTGCATTTTTAACAGACATTGTTTTCACAATGATCACAATTTAATACACAACTTGATAAAGTCAGTTTTAAATTCAACTCAGATTAATAAAGACTTTATGTATATTCAGGTAATAAAGTTAATGGATTTCCACTAATCCATTAAACAAATATAGTTTAATCATTAGTTCTTTAAATTGAAAATTTATATATATTTAGATCCTCATAATGGATTTCTCTTTATTAAATGAATTCCAAATATTCATTATCTAATTATACCAATTGAAATCTTAAAGTATTATAATTAACGCCAACCAAAACTACGCTTCCTTCTAATGCTAACACTTAAATTTGACCCCCTCTAAAGAAATTGTTGAATTCCCATGTTGGAGTCAATAATGCATAATATCTAGATTAACTTGAAAATAAAACTGAATCAAAATGCTAGTTGTAAACTTAATAATATATTTAATCACCATATTGGTAAAATAATACAAAATTATTGTTTGATAATGCAACTAAACGAGGTTCATATTAAGACTAAAATCTTATGTGTTATACATTTTTACTATAAACAATTTAACCATCTTAATTAATTTTTGTAGCTATTAAATATGAGCTCAGTGCAGAATTTTATATTCGTTATAATAAAATTAAATTACCAATGGAGTTCTAAGCTATTTCTACAAATTTTGAATTGGTTAGTCTTATTGTATTACTGCTTTGTTGTGTGTTATAATTGTAAATTGTACCACTCCATAATTTATCAATATTTGTTTCTTTATACAATAATAATAATTAATAATTTCCTAAATTATAGATGTAAAAATATTCTGAAGATAAATCCCAATGGACTTCTTCACTGATATCATTTATCAGTATTTATCCTCCTAAGGCTGTTAAATTATTATTAAAAAATTAAAGATACAATTATGAATTTTTATCCGTTTTTTAAATCCATCCAACAACAAAGCCAATTGAAGGAATTAAAGTAATTCTGGCTTTGCTGCATGCCTTTGTTTAATCTCCGATATTTTTTGTTGTTGTAATTTGGGTACCATCTCTTAAATATTTATTTATTTTGATTTGGTTATTTCCATCTTCATTTATTGTATTTTACAATAACAGTAATTCCTCACCCTCTAGTATGTATGACTGACTGTTTTACTCAGCTGTTGATGTAAAAAGATTAAATTGCCATTTATTGCTAGTCTAGCTTACCTCCGACAATACTCGGTTGAAGCTTGATAAAGATGCCACTATTAGAAGTGAAACTAAAATAATTTTCATTAATAAAATGTTTCAATACTACACTTTTCATTTGCTTAAAAATGATTTTTTCTCACCATAATAATTGCGTTATTCTATCTGGAGTACCGAATTCTATCTAGTAAGAATGCTGATTAAACGTACTTATTCTATGGATAATTGTTAATGAAGCTATAAAAAACATTTCTAGGCTATTTTGAAGAAATAAAGAGAAGAAAATAACAACTTATAAGAAGGCAATATAGAAAAAATTGTAGTATAAAGTTTGATTTTAGAAATATATAAAAATAAATATATAATTATATAATTATAATTATAATAATATTGTTGACGTTATTTTACAAACTATTATAAAATTAATTATTATTATAATTCAAAAATACGTAAATATATGTAATAAGTAGCCGAATAAGTATAGCAAAAAAAGTAACTTCTGAAAATAACACAAATCAACCTAAATAGAGTAAAATGAAGAGGAGGATACTTAATTTTTTATTGTAAATAAATTTTCACTAATATCAGTAGTATTTGTATTAGTTTTGATGTATACCCCCTTTCAAGCCAAAGGTTATTGTTATAACTAGTTCTTTTATGGAATTTAAAAATGTCTAAAAAAAAACTCTTCCTATTGTCAATTTTATTTGAGCATAAGGATAATATTGATGGCAATGATGGGTTTGCTAATGGTTTAATTTTCTCAGACATTAACATATTATTAATGAGGATAAACTAAATTGAACCTTACATTTAATGATGTAGAACTGGAAGGAAAGATAAAAAGATATATATTATAGATTATAGTTTTTGGACATCATTATAAGAAATTTGGATTGATTTTTTTTTTCAAATAAATAATATCTTTTGTTTGCTAGTTTGGAAGCTAGAAAATTAAGACTTAGAGATTATTTCCTTTATTTTTGGATTTATTTTTAATACCAAAAACATAGTAATATTAACTATTTATTATATATCAATATCAGCTTGATTTAATTCTATTTTGGTATTTTAATCATATTATTCAAATGATCTAGCGAGTTACCTGAATTTTATTTATTTTCACTTGAATTATAAGTTATCATCTGTATTAATTTCATTTTATAATTTTTGGGCATAAAACATATTGGATTCTTATTTAGAGCTCACTCAAATTAATTTAATAAATAATTTAGAAGTAAAATGAACTTTGAGAACTATCATAATAATGATGAGATCATAAAATCTTGTATAGAAACAACATTTTTATTTTGAAATTATGTTAAAGGATAACATCCAAAGATATATATTAGTATTATCACAATAAACTTTTATTTCATATTAGTCAACTATTTTTGGGATACCTATTTTACAATTAATTTAGATCTCTATTTATTAGAGAAATAGCCAAATTAAAAATAACATAATTTGTTTAAATTTTCCAATCAACATTTGNATATAATTATAATTATAATAATATTGTTGACGTTATTTTACAAACTATTATAAAATTAATTATTATTATAATTCAAAAATACGTAAATATATGTAATAAGTAGCCGAATAAGTATAGCAAAAAAAGTAACTTCTGAAAATAACACAAATCAACCTAAATAGAGTAAAATGAAGAGGAGGATACTTAATTTTTTATTGTAAATAAATTTTCACTAATATCAGTAGTATTTGTATTAGTTTTGATGTATACCCCCTTTCAAGCCAAAGGTTATTGTTATAACTAGTTCTTTTATGGAATTTAAAAATGTCTAAAAAAAAACTCTTCCTATTGTCAATTTTATTTGAGCATAAGGATAATATTGATGGCAATGATGGGTTTGCTAATGGTTTAATTTTCTCAGACATTAACATATTATTAATGAGGATAAACTAAATTGAACCTTACATTTAATGATGTAGAACTGGAAGGAAAGATAAAAAGATATATATTATAGATTATAGTTTTTGGACATCATTATAAGAAATTTGGATTGATTTTTTTTTTCAAATAAATAATATCTTTTGTTTGCTAGTTTGGAAGCTAGAAAATTAAGACTTAGAGATTATTTCCTTTATTTTTGGATTTATTTTTAATACCAAAAACATAGTAATATTAACTATTTATTATATATCAATATCAGCTTGATTTAATTCTATTTTGGTATTTTAATCATATTATTCAAATGATCTAGCGAGTTACCTGAATTTTATTTATTTTCACTTGAATTATAAGTTATCATCTGTATTAATTTCATTTTATAATTTTTGGGCATAAAACATATTGGATTCTTATTTAGAGCTCACTCAAATTAATTTAATAAATAATTTAGAAGTAAAATGAACTTTGAGAACTATCATAATAATGATGAGATCATAAAATCTTGTATAGAAACAACATTTTTATTTTGAAATTATGTTAAAGGATAACATCCAAAGATATATATTAGTATTATCACAATAAACTTTTATTTCATATTAGTCAACTATTTTTGGGATACCTATTTTACAATTAATTTAGATCTCTATTTATTAGAGAAATAGCCAAATTAAAAATAACATAATTTGTTTAAATTTTCCAATCAACATTTGTGAAAATTGGAAGTATAGTTGATTACCTAAAAATAGGATAAGAGATAACATTCTCCTCAATTTTCTATATTATTTTTAAAAATAAGATTACTTACTTTACTTGATTAAAAATTCTACTGAATATTGTCTATTCATTAAAATTTATTTGAAAAAAAAAGTTAAATTAAACATTTTGCCCTTATGCAGACGTTTCTATTGATTACATCAATATTGATTTCTTTTTAATTAATTTTTTAGATTATACAAGTTTTTGCAAGAGCACTTTTTAATGATTGATAGCTTTCCATTTTTTAATATTTTTATTTCAAATTTTAACCCATAAACAATTTAAAATATTCAAAGTTTTTATTTTAAGTTGTAGATAGCAATAGATCGAATATATCTAATTCTTGTAGAGTGTGGAAATTGTATTAAATTAATAATCTTTAGTGTAAGATAATCTACATTAAAACCCATGTTCATAAATTAAAAAATATTGATAACATTTCTTGATCAAATCTCCTGATTTGAATCTGAAATTTCCACTTGTTAAAGCGAATCTTCTGGCATCAATTTATGAAACATAAATAAGTTATTTTTGTTAATTAGATTCATATTCCTTAAACTTATCCTTAAAAATTAATTCTTGAGTATATCTTTGAATAGATTAAATTTCGCCTCTAAATTTTTATTGAGAGAAGATAATATTTGCTAAAAGATATTATTTTTTTAACTGCTGATATCAAAATAAAGTTCAATGAATTGATAAATAAGCAATTATTATGTCAGATTGACGTAGAGGTTTAAGAAAGTGATAAATAATAGATCTATGATGGCAAAGAAAGTTAAAAACACTGATTGAAATCAGAAAGAATTAAATTATTAGAAGGATAATTAAATATTACACTTACTCCATAAAAAAAAATGATTCCTATTGATTCCAAATATAATCTAAATCTTGATAGACAGATTTATCTGTAAATTTTGTTATAAATGGTAGATTAATCATTCAGAATAATAATTTGGGATGGGTTTACCATAGTAATTTATATTAAGATTCCTATCTAATTATCCTTATTAAAATATTAAAATCATTTTATACTATTGAGTTAGGTTAGCTAGAAATACGCTGAACACCAAAAATGTTTCTTTATGTAATTAAATCTTAATGAAGGTGTTTGGATAGGCATTCATTCTATTTATAAATCAGGTTTCACTGTTTAAAACTTATTATATTTATATTGATCTTAAAATTAAAACATTTAAAATAAGGTTAGACAAAAGTTAGATAATAAAATTAATTATTTATTTCATATATATGAAGAAACCTCTTTCTAATCTAAAAATAATCATGAATAAATTTACTAGGACTCTATTACTATTCATTATGTTTCTTTATTTTTAAATTGAAATAGATTATATTAATAATAATTTATATAAAATTAACTCAAATCAAATTTATTATTATTCTTTTATGTCTTAATTTTTAGATTGCTCTTGTTGATCTATGCGTTATTGTGCTTAACTTTATAATATATCTGCTTCTTCAATTTTCTCCAGAGCTCGTAAAGACTCAGCTTTAAATATTAAAAAATGAAATACCTTTTTTAAGCATATATTGTGGATCAGGGGATAATTAGAGGGCTAAATCATAGGATGCCACAGCAGCAATAAATTTGTTCATTTTATGAAGTGTTTCTCCTAAAAAATAATAAAGATAATAACCTTTCGAGGCATGGGCTTCATGCATAGTATCTTCTATCATGATTGCTTTCTCAAAGCAATCAAGTGCTTCTTTGAAAGCCTCTACTTTAAGTAATCCGAGACCTTAGGGTATTAAAAAATGTAACCTTTAATATATTGAGCCATTGGATTATTTGGATTGATTAATATTGCAGCATCTGCGGCTTTAATTGCTTCTTCATATACTTTTAATTCTATTAGACATTGAGCTATTAAATAAAAACTAAAATTTACATTTGAAGGTGAAGGCTATCTAATGTTATGGATTTATATTTATTGCTGTGTTGTAATTTTGGACTGCTTAATGGAATTAACCTAATTTCTTTAATGCATTTCCTAAGATGAGATATTTTGAATACCTAATAAAAAGTATGAATGTTCATTTTCAGGATCTATTTCAATTGCTCTTTCAAAACATTTGATAGCTTCTTCTTATTTTTTCAATACAAGTAAAGTCTACCCTTTAAGGAAATATCAAAAATTATAAACCTTTATGAAAAAAGGAATTGAAATCGTTTTGATTTAGTTCAATTCCTATATCAAAAAAATCTATGGCTTCTTCGTACCTGTTTAAATGATGTAAAGTCAAACCTTGCAAATAAATTTTGATCTTACCTTTTAGAGGTATGACTTATGTTTTTTCTGGATTGTTTTCAATCATATGATTACAAGTCTCAAGAGCTTACTCAAATTAATTTAATTTAAGTAAGCATTTCCCTAAGGTTTTGAAATTCATTTACATTTTATATATAAAATTCCAAAATTGTCTTCTATTTCATTTAAATTTGCTTTATTGATTAGGTCTATTGTTTCCTTATATTTTTCTTTTTACAATAATTCAGCACCTAAATTTAAAAAATATTATTTACATTACTTTTAGAGCTACTAAGATTCTATTAAACCCTTATAATATTCAACTTATTCATTAGTGAGTGATATTTTAGGCACTGGCTGATTATTGTCCCTTAAATTTAATAAACTATTATTTACTTTGCATTTTTTTCCATTTCTTATTGTAATGAAAATTCAATTACTTATTTCAACAAACCTTGTTGTCCTCCACTATTTATCATATTCATAAGTTTTTAGAAATCAAGCTATTAAGATTCCGAATCTGATTTTTATGGTTAATTTTTTTATATTTATACTTGATTGGCTGGAATAGGATTAGCTTTAGGAATTTAAGGGATTGAATTTTGAGCATTTTGTTATTAAGGATGTAGATTTGATGAAGGTAATTATTGGGGTTTTGTAACAGGAGGAGGAATTTTGTTTGAAGGAGGTTATTAATTAATTTAGCTAGATCCTGGAGGTGGTTGATATGGCTTATTTATGGAATTCTATGGTGGATTTTGCTTTTGTAGATTAGAACCTTGAGGAGGATATATATTTGAGGATTAATTTGAAACAGAAGGAGGGTTTGATGGTTTTGGTTATTAATAACTAGAAACAGAGGAAGGTTATTAATTTATTTACTAAATTAGAAATTTATATTACTTAAGGAGGTAATCCAACTCTAGTAGGTTGATAGGGTTGTGGTTTTATAATTTCTTTTTTTTCCAAAATTTCAATTTCTTATTATTATTATTATTTTAAGTTTTAATTCTATATTGGCATTTCTATATTAACTTAGACTTCTTAATCTAAATATATATAGATATAATAACCTTTTTTTTAGACTTCAACTTAAGGTGGTTTTTATTGATTTTGGTTTGGATTAATAATTTCAGATTTAATTGAAGAATTATAGTTCTCCAAAACTTAAATTAACATATAAAATAGTACCTTTAGTTTATTCTAAAATTTCAGGGATTCCTAATGTTAACAATTTTAATGTTTATAATCCTTTATCTAATTATTCTAATAACATTTCTAAAAAATTATATAACAATCATGTTACATTATGAATTCGACTGTAAATATAGACAATATTTTTTAAAAAATGGAATGTGTTCTAAGCATTTTTTATATTCTTTATCCTTCAAGTCTTTTTCTAAAATCTACAATTTCCCAGTGTCCACATTCTTGTGTTGAGTAATTTGATCACACAAAGTTTATATTTCTTTCATTTTATTAATTAATTGGGTGTGTTACTTTTCCTCAAGTAATTTGTTGCTTATAATTGTCTTTTAGATCTGTTTAAATGTTTTGCATTCTTCTTCATGACTGCTGTGCTTATCCCAACAGCATTTTAAACAAAATTGTGTATTTTCTTTACAATTATTATTGAGACAGAAACCAATTATTTCATCTTCATCATGACCTTCTTATTAACACAAGAATTCAGAATCGTCTTCCATTTTATAAATTTATTTAATGCAAAAATTATATCATATTTGATTTAAATTAAAATGATCAAATAAAATATGTAATTCTATTAACTTTAAAACTCTGTCAAATTTGTCATTGTTATAATACTATAGCTGCATTTCTTTTCTCAATTCAATTAAAAATTCCATTCTTATTTTAAACTTATATGGATATATTCTTGATCTAAAAATGATAGTTTCTATTATTAATAATTAACTTAATTATTAAATTAAGATATTTAATCATATTTTATGTTAAGATATCTTAATTGAATATTTAATTTTAATGTATTATTAATTATTTTTATTCAAATTGTATTAGTTTATTCAATTCAAAATGACAATCATTATTATTATTTTTCATTTAAGAAAATATAATAGGTTCAAATAAAATACTTAATTATTTATTATATGCATTTGAAGGAATAATATAATTAAATCAACATATAGGCAAGAGTGGATTATCATTATATAGAATTAAAAGAACAAATAAGCATTCTTGTTATTCGAAAATATACTCTTATTTATATTAAACAATACCAAACTAATTCAATTTAATTAAGCACACTTAAGAGAACTAAAATAATAACAAATCATTATTTAAAAATTATATTTATTAATTAATTATTTATTTTATTTTAAATTTTTGTAAAAATGACATTAACATCAAAACTCATAATATTTTCTTATTTGAATTTCCCATGATTTTCTATCCCATGTTGCTAAGTATTCTCCATCATTACTTAGTTTTCCATTTATTGAATTTGTACAAAAATCAATGGATTACTCAGTAATTAGTTCTCCATTTTCATTTTTCCTTATGAAATTGATATAACTAACATTCTTATTAATAAGTACATTTTTTTACTTATTGAATTATTAAGGAAAAAGATAATAACAATCATCATTTCCTCCTTTAACAGCAACATCAGCTTTCAATTTATAAATATTATTTTTATCCAAATCAAAAACACTCATATAAGATTGTTTACATGGTTAAAATGTGAATTGATTATCACTTATAAAACTTAATCGTAATCCCATAATTTGTATTGTAATTTTTTAAATTAGATTCCATTAATCTTAAAATTTTGATGGTCTTTCAAAAACTAGAATTAGTTTGTCTTCTCCACATGAAATTAATCTGTTCTCTTTTTCATTCATACTAACAGCATTAACATAATCTTTATGTTCTGAAATAGTCTAAGAGCAAGACCAATCAGCATTGTTATTTGGTTTAATCCAAAATTTAATTTTTTTATCTCTACTTCCTGTAATCATTAGATCATCATTTTCACTCAAAATTAAACATAATATCCCTGAAGTATGCCCTTATAATTTTTATTGGCATACCCATTAATAATTTTGATTCAATATCCAAACAAATATATAATTATCACTACTGCCTGATACAAATTGTTAATTGTTATTTTTCATAAAGTTGAGTGTTACAATAATATTATAATGATCATTTAATGTTTGGATTAATTTCAATGTTCCTTACATAAAATCATACATTTTAATTTATTTATTGCAGCCAACTGCAAGAATTGAACAATCCGCATTGAATGATAATGCTCCACAAAATTCTTATTACTTGATTGAATTATTTTAATTAATTTATTCATATTTGAATTTCTACAAAATCTGTGTTTCTTATTTTTTCTTGCTTTACTCTTTCAATTAGGATTCTAAAATTATAGCATTTTTTGATTTTTATTCAATTTGATTTATTAGTGTTAAATTCTAAATTTTAAGTAATTATTCAGATTCTTTCTGTTTTAATAATTAAATTTATAAATTTGCTTTTTCATTATTTTCTTATTAAATTAATTGTGATTATTTTGCATTCTATCTTTCTTTCTCATCATCTTTTGATTATTCTTAGTTTTCTATTGCAACCTATTTATTTTACACTTTTATGTTTTTATGTATATCTCCAAAAGCACTTTAAAGTATGGAAATTATGTTATGGAAATGGGATATTAATTCATTTAGATTGATAAAATCAGATAAGTATATTGTCTCATTTAGTAAATATTATTGATTGCATTCTTATTCAATTTCGTTTTTAATAATGTCTTTCTCCACTTGCTATAATCTTTCATCCATTAAAGTTATGATTTACTATAATATTATCTCAATCAATTACCTTTAATTGATTAATTTAGGTTAAGATATCTTAAAATTTTAACTTCCTATTAGATAAAGTTTGAGAATTATTAGTTTCTTTATCATAGATATTCATAATAACTATTTAAATATTCATAAGTTAATTCTCATTTAAAATCAAGTTTTTTTAATATCTTTTCATCATTTTTGTTGTTGTATTAATTATTAATAAAGACTATAAGTAGTCTGTCTAATTAAATAAAAATGGAGAATTTGCAAAATTTATGTGTTTAATCAATATATTAAGACTAAGGTATCTATATAAATTAAGAAAATGGATAATTCATAAAAATAATTTATATAAAATCTATTAAAATATTCATTTACAGAATTTATAGATTAATTTTATAAAATGATATTTATCTTTAAATTATTGAAAATATCATTTTATATTTAATACCTAAATTGTAATTTAATGCTAAAATGATCTTAACTTAATGGTTTGTAATAATTATTAAAAAATAATAATTAGTTTACATTATGAAACTAGTTTATAAGTTATTTATTATTATTTTTAGAAACAATATTGACAAATTAAATTCAACAAAAAAGAAAAAATAATTTTTCCATTTGATCATAATCAAATTTATTTAATAAGTGATATAAACAATAAATAATTAACATAATAAATTATATATAAACTCGACTTATACGTTAGGCGTTCTTAAAATACATTAAATTTTAAGTTGAGATGAATAATTCCTTAAGAGTATCTGTAATTTTGCTCTTGTTCATGAACTATTAGAAAATAAAAATCATTAAGAATAATACTTTATATTGGAATTATTTATTTATTTTGAAAATATATTATTGATCAATAATTCAATAAATTAATTTTTAATTACATTAGTTAAATATTAAGTCATTTTAATCTGAATTTTTGAAATTTATAATCAAAAATGATTAAATCAAATCAAAAAAATAACAAATAACTTTAAAGTAAATTTTATTCTAGAATATATAAAAAATAATCATCTTTTATTTTTTAAATATCTAAAAAAATATTGTTTTATTTGATAATTATTATTTCGATGAGATATTAAAGTATTTTATATATATTGTTATAGTTTATAATTTATATAATAATATATAAAAATATTTATTAACATGTGTTTTTTTAATTGTAATAGAAGATTAACTAATAATCGATTATTAATGAATCTAAACAGATATGAACCATATAATTGCGAAATGTGTAGGAACTAAAAAAAATTAAAGAATCTTCAATATTGTGGAAGGTTCTCTATTCAATTCGAAAATCTATCAGAATGTCACCCAGATTTATCAACTTTATTGATCAATTAATAAGGAAAATCCAATTATATTCATTGTGTGAAATGCAAATAAAATTTTTTTTTAGATAAAAAAGATAATCATATAAATGTTTTCAAATTCACTTGCAATCATTCATAAATAAAATTTATTAAATAATGCATATCTTGTAGATAATTAATTAAGAAAAAATAATACTAAAAATGCAAGAAATGTTAACTATCACTCTTGTTTTTTAATATAAGTAGATAAGTAAAATGTCCTCGATGTGGCATTATATGTTGTGAATCATGTAAAAATGAAATGTAACTATTTTCATAATAATTTTGCAATTGTAAAATTATTAAATATTCTAAAAATGTCACATGCTATACATATTTAGTTTCTGCTATAATTTTGATAATAATTTTGGCATTAATAGGTTCATATTATTTAGAAAATTCTGAATATTATTAATCAATGGTATGCACAATTAAGGATGGATATTCAAATGTAAATTGTACATAAGAATAACTATATAAAGACAGTTTGAAATAATTGATATTGTTCATAGGATTAATTTTAGTAATGTGTCTTGTGCCAGCTTTATTTGAGAGCTTTACCTTGTTAAGAAAATCTTAACTTCGATAATAAAGAGCTATAAGAAATAAATTTAGATGAAATTATAAAATAATTATATAATTAAAGTATAATAATTGTTAAATTTATTTTCAACATATAGATATGTCGAATAACATTGATAGAAAATTATTTTAATTTATCCGATTGCAAATAATATCTTTATTAATATTAATTTTGTTATTCTAAAATTTAATAAACTTTAAATGTATTATTGAAAAATGATCAAAATATAAACGATTATTTCTACTATCAATAAATATTTTTAGATTAGTAACTTTAATTGACAATATAAATTATCTATATCAATAAAGTATTTACATATTGTTTTAGAAATTAGTATGAGTCATAAAGAAATAAATGAATTTTTATTATATTTGATTATTATAGAATTAAAGTATAAATATTTCATATATCCAACTATGACTACAATTCCTGATTCTAGTTGTTCAAAGTATTTATTAATACAATTAGTGTAATTGATTATAAAGGATTTAATGTACAAATAACAAATTATGGAAAATCTGTCTTAATAGTAAAAGGAAATTAAGAATTCAAAGTTATATTAAATGAGTAAGATGCCTCAAAAGTAACTAATATTGAATATTATTTAGGAAAATTAATAGTATATCAAAATTCAGCCTGAGGATATAATTCAAGATGAATAATCCAAATTGAATTATGTATGTGATTCTAAAAAGAACATAAAGACAAAGGTGTTATGTTTCTAAAAACAATAAGGTATTGCTATTAGATGGAGTACCGGATTACAATCAACATTTATATTTAAAATTGATGAATGAACAATGATTAAGAAATCTATATTATTTTGGCTATATTTATAGTATTATTAATCTACTGCTAATTAAATACTATATGTTGTTTAATTATAATCTAATATTTATATAGAAGCGTATTATCTATATATAGATCCTGTATGATCATTTATAAAAAAAATTAACATCAGAATATTAAATGATTATTTTAATATTTTTCTCAATTATAATTATTGAATAATTTATGATTAATTTCTAATTGTAGATACACATCATTGAAACATAAAAATATATGGAACTATAACCTAAATCAAATTGATTTTTTTTACTTAATACTTACCAAAAAAATATAGGATTTAAATATTGGGTAGTAATTTTAATGAATCAAAGATGGATCTATTAGAAAATGATTATTCTAAATATTTTGAAATTAAATAAACAAGATAGTACACTTTGTTAATTATAGTTAGATGATTAAAATACTTAAAAATAATTACCTTATGAATTCTAAATTCTTAATTAAAATTAATCTGAATTATCATCATATTTAGAAAGAAGTGTTACAAAAATTCATGAATTTGGATAATACAAAGAAAATTTGTTTTTTTAATTCTTAGTAATTTATCTTGGTTGTACAAAAGCTGAATAATTAAGCATTATTATACTCTAAAGGATCATAAAATACAAGAAATATTTAAACATGAGAATTAAATATTTACTTTTCTTCAACAAAAAACCCAAGATGGATTTAACTATTTACAATCAATTCAAATATATTGAATTTATGAAGAATTATTAAATATAATTGGAAAGGTATTGACCATGTGAATAGTGTTAAAGAAATGATAAAATAATTAGAATAAAGAGAGGCTGATATTTATAGAATTAAGACTTTGAAATAGTAATTAATTAGACGTATCGTTATGGGTGATGATAAATGGAAAATAATTAATTAATTTGAACAGCAATTTTATATTATGAATATCATTTTCAGAAATCAAATTATTTTTGGGAACTTTATTTTCATTATTCTTAATATTGCATTTCTATAAAAGAATTTGAAAAATCTATGGAATTGGCATTAATAGCTCTAAAATTAGTGGATATTGATAATTATAAGAATTGTAACAAAAGTAAATAATTATGATAAATCTAAAGAAAGAATTTCAAAAATTTTCTAATTAATTATTAAAATCAACTCAAATGAATCTAGATTATATTATTATAATAATTACATTCAATTTTTAAATTATTTTTGAGAAATAATTCGGCTGTAAATTTAGAATAAATTGAGAAAAAACTATCTAATTATGCAGAATAAGAATAAGATATAATTTAAATAATAATCAGTTCTATTAATAATCAGTTCTATAAATTCAATTATTATTTAGTGCTAAATATTTAGCTCTGATTTAGCATTTGTTAATAAAAAAGGATAATAAATTAATCAAATCTATCAATCTTGGATTCTTATGTTTAGATACTTAGGATTTTGATCCTTAGCTATTTAAATTATTTTTAAAATATGTTTACATTTAAAAATAATTGATGAAAAGTGATTCTGAACAATAATAATATCTTTCAGATTTGGGTAAATTCAATTAAAATTTTATTATTTATGAGGATAGACTTGGATTAAAAAAACAGGAAGTTTTACATATTTAAAATAGTTAATGGTAATATTGATAAGGAGCTGAATAATTAAATCAAGAATAATAATTTAAATAAATGGCCATCTAATAGTAAAAGTATTTTGAATATAATTATTATCAAGATATAGATATNTACTTTTCTTCAACAAAAAACCCAAGATGGATTTAACTATTTACAATCAATTCAAATATATTGAATTTATGAAGAATTATTAAATATAATTGGAAAGGTATTGACCATGTGAATAGTGTTAAAGAAATGATAAAATAATTAGAATAAAGAGAGGCTGATATTTATAGAATTAAGACTTTGAAATAGTAATTAATTAGACGTATCGTTATGGGTGATGATAAATGGAAAATAATTAATTAATTTGAACAGCAATTTTATATTATGAATATCATTTTCAGAAATCAAATTATTTTTGGGAACTTTATTTTCATTATTCTTAATATTGCATTTCTATAAAAGAATTTGAAAAATCTATGGAATTGGCATTAATAGCTCTAAAATTAGTGGATATTGATAATTATAAGAATTGTAACAAAAGTAAATAATTATGATAAATCTAAAGAAAGAATTTCAAAAATTTTCTAATTAATTATTAAAATCAACTCAAATGAATCTAGATTATATTATTATAATAATTACATTCAATTTTTAAATTATTTTTGAGAAATAATTCGGCTGTAAATTTAGAATAAATTGAGAAAAAACTATCTAATTATGCAGAATAAGAATAAGATATAATTTAAATAATAATCAGTTCTATTAATAATCAGTTCTATAAATTCAATTATTATTTAGTGCTAAATATTTAGCTCTGATTTAGCATTTGTTAATAAAAAAGGATAATAAATTAATCAAATCTATCAATCTTGGATTCTTATGTTTAGATACTTAGGATTTTGATCCTTAGCTATTTAAATTATTTTTAAAATATGTTTACATTTAAAAATAATTGATGAAAAGTGATTCTGAACAATAATAATATCTTTCAGATTTGGGTAAATTCAATTAAAATTTTATTATTTATGAGGATAGACTTGGATTAAAAAAACAGGAAGTTTTACATATTTAAAATAGTTAATGGTAATATTGATAAGGAGCTGAATAATTAAATCAAGAATAATAATTTAAATAAATGGCCATCTAATAGTAAAAGTATTTTGAATATAATTATTATCAAGATATAGATATAATTCAGAATTTAAATAATTTCATAAAATTATAAATGATGAATAGATAATTTTAATATAAATTTTATTATATATGTTATTGAAAATAAATTAAGGATATTCTAACATTTAAATGATATTTTATATTCTTCTATAAATGTTTTATTAATAATTAAATAATAATATAATAATGTAAATTTTAAGTACAGAAAATAGTATTTTAAAAATTTCAAATGATATTGATGATTATGAGGATGAAGAATTAATATTAACCATTTTAAATATTAGTTAAGAAGAATATTAGAATACATTAGTTAAATTAAAAGGATATGGATCAAAATAATTATGTGCAAAAACTATTGAAGAATCAGAAATGTTTTACTAATGTTTTGATTGCTGCAAAGATCCTAGTCATGCTATTTGTAAAGAGTGCCTTATTCCTGAAATTCATAAAAGTTAATTGAAAATTATTATGTTAGATCATGCTGTCTTTTTTGAATAAAATCAATCTGAAATGCCAGGATTTTGCGATTGTGGTGATACAATTACTTTTGATACCAATTCAATGTGTTCTAAACATAATCATTGTTACATAACGTTTAAGATTGATCAACTAGGTTGTAAATAAAATAATAGATATTAGATGATCGAATTATTAAAAATTATGAATAATTTTTAATGATTTCTTTTGGATTATTATAGAAGAAATTAGAATAAATAGTTGATTATCCTGCTGATCTATTAGAAAATATAGAAAATATAATAGAAAGTTTTAACAATGATATTTTAAAGAATAATTTTAATTCTAATAGAGATCATTTCTAATTTATTAAAAATTCTATGAATTAAGCAAAATAAATTCATAAATTAATATTGAGATGCTTAGAAATTATAACAACTGATAATATTGTCTGGAGTTAATTAACAGCTAAAATTTTAAAGTAAGAAATTAAATATTAAATAAATGATTAAGAGATTGGATCAACTTCACTTTTGGAATATTATCTTAAATAAAGTGCACATTTAGTTGGATCACTCTAATTTGAAAAGGATATTTCAACATTTTTTCCTCTTTTTTTTTAAGAGGATGAATTTCGAACACATCTTGTTAAAGTTGTGATCTAGAACTTTTCAAAATTGTATCTTCTCATTAATTCCTACAAATTAATTAATATTAATAATGAAGAATTCTATTTTTAAATATATAAGGGAAGTAATGATTAAAAGTTAGCTGTTTTAATTGAACAAATACTTGCATGTAGCCAAATAAAATAAACTATATTTGAGAATATAATAATTAAAAGTACAATCGCAGAAAAGTTTTATAGTTTTATCTCGAGAGGCTACATTGAAATTCTAAAGTTATACTAAAATATCAGAAATCCAATATGCTATAATCTATTTGATGATATCTCAGATCTGCTCTTAAAAATGTATAAAATAATAAATAATTTAGTCCATTAACAAACTAAACGTCTTTAGAAATATCTCATAGTATTTGTTATTTTTTAGAATTGATGAGGAAATGCAAATCAAGTCTTTAAGGATTAGTTAATTAGATTTATGAAATTCTTTCAATAGATGTTCACTCCTTTTAATCTCAAATATTCAATCCAAATTCATAAGGGTTTTAGAAATTATTAAATTAATCTTTATTGATTTATATATTAACTAGGAGAAATCCATGTGAGCAAAAGAAGAATTTAAATTTAGAATAACAACTAGGTGAAGAGAATGAATAATCACTAAATTGCTTATTAATTCTGTTATTATAAAATTTATCCTCATTTAGATGTGACTTAAAATCCATGGTATTGGCTATTGGTCATGTAGGTTCAAATGAAGTTTAAAACATATTTAGAATAATCTTACATTATTTCCTTAACAGTTTAGTAACTGTATTCAATTAAAAATATTAATCTCAACTGCAATTAATCATTTCTAATATAGTCTTAAGCGATAGAAATTTCATAACTGTGTTAGCAATATACTTAATGAATTTTTCAAATTCTAAAGAAGCTTATGATAACATCCTACAGATTAGTGGATAAACAGATTAATAGTTAAAATTAATTATGAGTTCTATCTTAAAAAGAGCCATTTTAAATTATCAGATTTTTTCAGATTATGATTACTACTTAGGGAAATAAGACATTTTAAAGGAATTAGATGATGAAGTATCTCTTTAAAAGGTTGATATAGCTTATATCTAAATTTATGCTTTTCTATTTTAAGAATAGGGAATCAATGATATTGTTTAGTATTATATTGAAATCTCATCTCATCTTAATTAAAATGAAAATTCTACTTTGTTAATTTGTACAATAGCTTAAACTGATAATGATTTAATATAATGTGTTGGAAACATTTTAGGAAATTAATTAACTGTATAAGTATAAAAAGGATTGCATAAATTATTTTAAACAATATTTTATTCTTAAACTTTTTATTAATTGAATGAAATGAAAAGTATACTTAAATCATTTAGTAATGAAAATTATACAGATTTTGAAACATTTATTTTGAGTTGTTGTGAAATGAATTAAGATAATGGATAATTATAATTAAAAAAAGAAGTTAAATTATCTATTTATGAACCAATTTATGCCTAATAAAATGAATAGATTAAAGAAAAAATTAATGATAAATTATAAATGTAGAATGATAAATATGTTGAATTGTTTGGATCATCATTATAATATGAATTATAATATTATAATACAGATAAATCAACTCTTACTAATATTAGATATGAAATACTTAAAGCAATATCACTTGATAATTAATAGTATTTACTTGAGAGAATTCTAAAAGATTTAGAAGATGTTTTTTAATAAGAAATTGATTTTGATATCAGAGTAGAATAATCAATTAAGATTTTATAGGACAATGCAGTATATATTAATTTGTTAATTTTATTGAATTCATTTTTTAAGACCTAAAATATTATGATTAAAAATAGATTGGATAAAATATAACATTATAGCTAAACAATTTTATCAAGTTAAAAAATAAATCATACTTAAGAGTGCTTTTTCTAAGTCTATTGCTAAAGATTAGAAAATTAAAGTATAATTTAAAAATTGGATGAAATTGATCATTAAAAATAATAATCTAAATCTGAAAAAAACTAAATACATAAATTATAATTACAATAAAAATTCAATTAAATGAAGAATAACTTTAATAGCAAGATTATTATTAATAAATAACTCATAGAAGATAATGATGAAAAATGTTTATTATGTAAATTACCATTTGAAAAAGAGGATCTTTAATACATACCAATATTAATTTAATACACAAATGTCTATTAATATTTAAATATTTTTTAATTGTAACCTACTTAAGAAATCAAAATTTTATCTGTGCATGTTTCAAATTGTAATCATATTTTTCATTCTGATTGTTTGAAACAATAAATCAATTCTCTAAACCAAAAGGATCAAAAATGTTTTTAATGCCCTTTATGCTATTCTCCTTATAATTTTATGTTACCAAATTCTTATAACATGTAAAATATAGAAACTTTAGATTTTGAATTTCCAATGGATATTTTCTAAGAATCAATTTTTGACAACTTTTTAGAAATTTTTGTGGAAAAATTTTCAACTTAGGAATATAATTTTTATTCATTTCTCGATGAAATTTTATCCTAAATATTATGTAATTTAACATTCTAATTGTTAAGTGACTTAGAGAATTTTGTTTTAAAGAATCAACATTTTTTTATATAAAAAATTATAAATTTGATGAGATTGTTATATAAATAGTTGGATTCTAATCTAATTGAAAAAATTAAATTAAATGAAACAGAAATTTTATTTCAAATTTTAAAATTAATTTAAACACATATGATAAAAGAGCAGAATATTAATAATTTTTAGTCTAACCTTTCAATATTACTAAATCAAAATATTGAATTGGCTTAAGCAATATTTGAAGTATTGACATAAAGAAAAATCAATAAATATATTAATAATAAATTATTACCTTATGACATCTAAGTAATTAAGGATTTATTCAAAAAAGAAAGATTAAATTTTTTAACAAATAATTTTAGTTCATTTTTAAGTAAGAATTACTTACTTCCTTGTTAAAAGAAAAATTGCTAATTTCCTAAATTGAAATTGTAGACTAAATATCAAGAATAATATATTTGCCTTATATGTTTCAAAAAAATGTGTCCAAAATTTTGCGGAAAATATATACAAGTAATTATAAAATAATTTAAATTTAAGGGCGATCTCGGAAATTTATAAAGACACTCTCAGAAAAAACACTTAAGAAAATGTGTATTTCTTGGTGTTGAAAAAAGTTAAGTTTTATTAATATTTTCCACTTCTTATTTTTTTATAAACAATACTTTATTTATAAATAAAATAGGAGATTCCCCTATCAAAGGCCCGTATCCATTATAACATTATCAGAAATTTTAAATAAATATGAAAGCTTTAGATCAAATATTTGATATAATTATGGATGAGAAGTACTTAAAAAAATTAGATGAAAATTAAGATAATGTACAAACACAAGTAATTTGATGAACTTTTATATTTAATACAAAATTTTCATAATTAATTTCTATAAAATGGGCGATAATATAAAAATATCTTTCTTTTTCTTTATAATTAAATTTTGGTAGCATTAAATATGAAAAAACTTATGATACTTGTTCATAGGCGTATGAGATCCTTGATGATTAAAATTACTTTACAATTTTTTGGGAAAAACATTCTTTTAGGTTAAATGTTTAAAATATTACAAAAGAGAAATTTGTAATAATTAGAAGTAAAATTAAAAAATAAAATATTTTTAAATTTATTTAATTAATCAATAATTAATACAATTATAATTGCAGTCAATATTTTATGTCTACAATTGATTTTATTTAAATAGTAGTATATTTTCCAATGAAATTAGATAAATGTTAGACTTTAGCTTCAATATCTATTACATCTTCTTAAATTTACGTCTCAATGGAATTATTATTAAAATTTTGTTTTTCAACTGGAATTTGAATAGTCTCCGAATTTCCCAGTTGATTATAAGATTAGTTAGGTGAATAAATCAAGAATTAGTCCATCATTTAAGATAGAGAGGTTGTTTATAACATTTTAATAAATAACCCCTTAATTTAAGAGTATTCTGGCATTTCATCATGTTTTAGATCATCAATTAAGGACATTAATTTCGAAAATTCTAAAGGAAATTTCTTGGATAATGTCATTGTATTAAAGAGGGAAGTCTTCATGTCTCCAATTTATTGGATGTCCAGATCCTTAGATTTCATTGAAGCTTTTTAACTCCATGGTAATTTGCCTAAAGTTATTAATCTTAAATACCATTTCTCATATAGACTAAAACATAAAATAAGCTTTCTAAATCATCTTTATAACCTAATTACTCTCCTCTATGTGATGCTCTGCTTGCAAAATTTAAAGAACCAACAAATACATTTTGTAAGAATTTAGAATTACCTATAGTTTGAGATAGACCAAAATCAATAAGTTAGATGATTCCAGGCTTTAGTAATTATTCCTTTGAATTTTTTGCTATTGTTTTTGAAATCATTATATTATCTGGTTTAATATCAAGATGTAAGATTTTTTTTAAATGCACTTATTCTAATGTTTTAATGATACTTAATCCTATAGCCAATATAGAAGATAAAGACAATTGTTAAGATTTAACTAAATCCCGTAAGCTACAATTTAGTTATGGCATTATAAGAAATCCTCTAAATTGATTAAATAACTTATACTTATTGTCTGCAGTCTTTCCATGTTCTATCAAATGTGGAATTCCTTCTATCTTATTTAATTCTTTAAGGATTTTAATCTCGCCTTCTATTTGACCTTACATTGGGTATTTTTCCATTTTAAGTGCAAATACCTTTTAAGTGAGATTATTTTTTGCTTTAAACACTTAATGTGCTGATCCTTAACCAATCATCGAAAGTATCTGATATGAAGAAGTTTGAAGATACATTGTGGGGAACTATTTTTTAATTATTGAATAAATAAGAACAAAATTCTTGTTAAAACTTAAAATGAAGGATTTTAAGATATTTTTCAAATCTATAAATTTTTAACATAAACAACTATGGTCATCATGTATTATTAAATGCTATATTACTTAAGTATTTTTTTATTATCAATAAGTAATATAGTATTTAAAGCAAGAAGAAGTTTCATTATATGATTATTTTTACGAATTATACATTATTCTTTTTTTTGCTAATTACAATATAAACAATTCTAATCTCCATTTTTTAAAGGAAGTAATGAATTACTTTATTTTGAGCGATGAAATCATTTCATTTAGTAAATTAAGTATATAATCCACTCATTTTGGCTATTTCAATTTTACATAAGAAAACCCATGTATTATTACTTTAGTTAAAATATATGATGAATATTAAAAATTATAGGTTATTGTATATTTTGGAAGTGAAATGGCTTCATTCATGCTTAAAAGAACATTCTGACCACAAATTTTATTTATATTTTTTGGCTCAAATTTATAGAAAAGTTTACAAGTCAAATAATCAGGTAATTGGAATGGCCTATAAAATAAGATTTAAAGAAAAAAAAAAAATACAAAATGAAATTCAATAGAAAATTATAGATAAATGAAAAGAAGTTTAATAGTTAATTAGGATTCAAATTAAAAAAAGAAATGAATATATATTATGATCATATTTAAATTCCTAATTAAAAAATAATATAATTGCTTGTGAATCGATAAAAGAAATAAAAGATTTTAATAAATTAAATATTATGTGTTTCTTTAATCAAAATTTTTTTGATATTCTTATGGATTCAATTCAAACATGAGTATGCAACTTATAAATTTTGATTTCTTATAGAAATAAGCGTTAAAAAATGAAAGAAATTATTATACATTAAAAAACTACTCAAATTTGAATTTGATGGCATCTAAAATTTTAGTAAATTTAATAAAAAAGACTATTTCAAGATCATCCATAAAATATTATAAATTAGAATTTATTAAATAAAGTCATGAGATATCAGAAAAATAAAATTTTAATACTTTTTATTATTACAATCACAACTGTATTTTTGAGTATTAATTCGTTAAAATTTTATCATAAACAGCATTATCTATTTGATTTTAATTTCTTTATCTCTTTTGTATTGTTCATAATTAATATTGTCAACGAATATGAATTCAAAAATTATTAGAATCGATAAAATAATTTAGAGTGTAATATATATTTTAATTTATATATATATTAGATCTTTATTCTAATTACTAAGAAATTTATTTTTATCAAATAACCAGGAAGTAATTAAATTTAAAAACAATTTTTTGTAATTTTATGAAACTTATATATAATTAATAGAGCTACACAATTCTATAAAATGAATTAGCTGATCATGTGTTATTATTCAAAGAAAATTCAATTAAATTAAAATAGTTATAATAATTAATTTGGGTAGCCAATAAACTACTTCTACTTTATCTTATTAAAAGAATATGAATTTAATTTATTTCATTATAATATAAATTTTTTACTTTAGATTAATATAATAAAAAAATGAATTGAAATTTTCAACAATGGGAGTAATAATTTAACATTGCATCAAATCCATATAAAATGGTATTGATAATAATCAAGGCTAAGATTGAAAATACATTGATAGACACTTAAATAATGTCTACAATTAAAATAATATATCCAATTTTGAATCTGTTCATAAAAATATATGAAGGTTTAGCTATAATTATCACTCCTAAAATCTATATAGTAATTTAATAATTTACTCCTAAAATGAAAAATACAAGCATTTATTAATCAGTTATAGTTTTTTACAAAATAAATTAGATCAGACTATTAAGAGAAATCATAAATGATCCAAAAGCAGCAGTGGCAGCTGCTTCTCTTGCAATTATTTTTTATGATAATAAAAAGGTCACCATAATTAAACCACCTCCCATACCTAACAATCCTGTGCTGAACCCAGCTAAGAAACCACCCAAATAATAAAAAAAGAATTATTTTTTCTCTTTAAAGAATCTCTAATTTGGTCTATATTATACAATATCTTTATAATATTCTTCATTTCTTTTACTCCAATAAACAAAAAATGTATAAGTAAGATTAATTCCAACTATTGCTAATAAAATTAGATTATTTTCAAGAGTGCATTTATCTAAACCAATTATTGAATTATTATATTTATTAGATCTCATAAGGATAATTGTTTGATTAACAAAAAAAGATCCAAAAATAAAACTTAGATTCTTTATCTAAAATTTTTTATGGTCATTTTTATAAAATTGTTAATACTAATTTAGGAGCTTTTCATCAAAATTTGTTTCATTTCCCATATCTTCTTAAGTCTTTATTTTTTAATTAACCAATATGATATTTTCTTTCTTATCTTATTCTAATCTTTTCTATAAATGTGCTATAAATAAATAACATTTTATTACTGAATTTCCATAAAAATGGAATGGCACCCAATAAAAAACACAATTATATTAGATATATAATAAATTTTGGAGATCTTTATTGTAGAAATGCTCCAGCACTCCATGCTAATGGAATTGTTTAATTTAAGATTATGCTTATATCAAAATTTATTAATGGTAAATTATGATGATCTGGATGTCTATTATTTTTTTATATTTGATTTACTTTTCAAAAAATAAAAATAATGAATTCAATGTCGATGTTGTAAATAAGAAACAATCTGCTACTTGAGTTGATATACTTGAAGGATAATTCAATAAAAGATTTAAAATAGGCCTTTTAATCATACCACTTCCTAAACCACCCATAATACTAGTCCCCAACAAAATAGGGATTAAAAAATAAACAAAACCTGTATAAGGAGTTAATTCTAATATAGGATCATGAACACACGAATAACTTATTTAATCACTCTCACAAGTACTCAAAAGCCAACATCCTTTATCAGGATCACATTCTTAATTATTCATTTATTTAAAATAATATATTTTAATTCATTCATACAATCAATCAAAAAAATATGAAACATCTGAAATACTAAGATTTTCCAAAATATATTAATTAATAATAGAATTTTTTAAAATAAAAATTAACTTAAAAATAATTATACTTAACTAGTCAATACCTTAAAATAATAAGTGATAGTTGAGATAAAATTATTTCTATTTATAGGATTAATTAAAAAGCTATGAATCAATTATAAGAGGAGTACAAATAATCAGATACAATTAAGAAATAGCTCTATAATAATATAAAAAGGATTTTATTAATTAATTAAACTAAATAATCTGTAATAGCACTTAAAAAAAATACTTTTTATTTAATATCTATATAATAATTTTATTCATAGAATCATAGAGTTGTATTTTCTTCTTAATCATTTTCAAATATCCCTACACATGCTTCTTAATAATCATTTTATAAATTTGCTAATGCTTCTCTTGCTTCTACGAATTATGCTTCCTCCATACCCTCTTTTACAAACTAATCCACAAAAGCTCTTTTTGCAAACATTAAATCAAATTTTTAGCATAAATCTGAAAAGAATTATGACATTGCAGTTGTATTTGCAATCGCGCATGCTGATCGTTAATTATTATATAAATCCTCTTCTGGCAAGGTGTATATGTCTCGGTAATCAACTCCTACTTAAAAGCCTGATGGACACCAATCAACAAATCTAATGGTTTGTTGCTTTTTCAATTCATAAATTGAATGACTAACATCTCTAGGAATATTATCTCCTCTAAATAATATAGAACATGAAAAATATTCCATCTATCTTGGATCGCATTTTGCCATCATATTGGCTGTATCCAAAGCAAGCTTTGAAATTTCATCAGTTGAAAGCTGCACATTGTCTATATTTTATCGGGATATTATAGGAGCATAAGAGCAAATTAAAAATTTGAGCTGGGGATAGGGGATTAATCGAGTTTAAAATTCTGTTAAGTCAGTAAATAGTCCTTCATCAAATCTCATTGAACAAGTAATAGATGAAATCACTTGAGCTATGATCCTATTCAAATTAGAATATTTTGGTGTTTCAATATTAAGTTTATTCTTACAAATATCATAAATTGCTTAATTATCCATAGTGATACAAACATCAGTATATTCTAATTAAGATTAAGTTGCAAAAATAGAATTATAGGGTTCAACCATAAAAACAGAAGTTTCTTAGGATGGATAAATATTTATACATAATCTAGATTTTTTACAATAATCAACTGATAACTTTTCTAATAATAATGTACCTAAACCTGAACCTGTTCCTCCACCAACTGAATTAAACATCATAAATCCTTAAATTGAAGAACAATTATCAGCAAGCTTTCTGATTCTTTCCAAACATATATCAACATATTCTTTGCCATACGAATAGTGACCTCTTCCAAAATTATTTGCAGTACCCTCTTTCCCAGAAACAAATTATTCTGGACTTAACATTTCCTTAAATTTACCTGTTTTCACTTAATCTATTAATGTAGGTTCTAAATCTACAAACAAAGATCTTGGAACTAATTTTTGATGATCGGATTCTGAAAAAAATGTTCTCAATTTATCATCTTTTTCAATAACTTGTTAATTGATCACCTAACCATTAGACTAAATTTAATGCTCTAAACAAAATAATTCCCAACATGCATTTCCTACCTATATTCCTCCTTATCCAACTTGAATTGTAATTATTTCTTTCATTTTAAAGCGTCTTTTGATGTAAAATCTTTAAATAATTAATTTCTATCAGGTTCTATCAATTTTATATTTCGAAAATACTGATAATCTTTATGGAGTGATTAATTTATAAAAGAAATATTTTAAATAAAGAATTTAATTCTTATAAAATTTATTTATTTAATAGTTGAATAAATTTTATACAGAAAATATTTAAAGTTTCTTACATGTAGTTATTTCAAGGATAGTTTTTTTTTATTATCTAGTTATTTTTAATAATATGTATTTATCACTTTAATTAAAAAATAATAATATAAAAAAAGTTCATATTATAAGATGATTAAAGGATATTTTCATTTATGTAATAAATTTCAAACATTTAGATTTTTAACTTTAACGTAAAAATTTGCAATTCTAAGAAAAATCTTGATGATAATTCTATATTGTAATTTTTTATTTAGTGGAATTTCTAAATCTATGGTTTTTTATTGGTATATTTAATTTTAAAATGATTTTTGAATTACCGTTATCATCTAAAAATAATTTGCTTTGAAGGAAAGCAACTATATTTAACTGAGTGAAAGATTATCCAGTGAAGACAGAATGAAGGGTCAGGCTAGAAGAACCCAGCAATTTCTAACTAAGTGTTTCATTTAGCCCTTTAATATTGCAGTAAAGAGGATAATATTCTCCCCTTCCAATCCAAAAAATGAATTCAATTAATTACTATCAAAAAAAGACATGGAAGATAGAATGATTCCCTCTGTGCTAATCCCATTTGCTATCTATTTGAAAGGCTCTGACTCTATGAACTTAAAAAGATGTTAATTCTGAACTAAATTTTTAATTTTTGCAGTATTGCAGTAACTTTGAGGATTACTTTGAAGATAAATGGAAAGACTATAGTTTTTGTAAAAAAAATTGATTAAATCTAATTTTTATTTTTAAATTCTTCCAAATTTTGATTCTGACACTTATTAGGTTAGTATAATTATCTCTTCTTATTTCTTTTCCACTTTGCTTTTTTATTCATTTTGTTTATTTAGAATATGATGCTCATACTCAGTGATTATTAGACCAATAGTCCTCTAATAATATCTGAAAATTTATTCTATTCATCATTGGCTTTTATGATTATTTACATATTAATAATTAAAATAGCTCAATTCCACAATTTAATACGGACTTATTATCATATTTTTGTTTTTGAGATAAGCATTAATGATTTTAATACATTATTAATAAATTTTTTCAGACAAGTACAAATTGGAATATAATATTTTTCATTGGGTAAATATAAAAACATTTGATATTAAATTGCAATAAAAGAATTTAAATATTTATCTTATATTAAACTAAAATAATTCTAAAAGTTGAAATACATGAATATATATGAATGTGAAAAATTAAATTAAAAACTATATGTTTCAACTATCTTTTAACCAATATGATATAATAACACAATTTAATAAAATTTTCCATAATATGAGTTTTGTAAAACTATATAACAAGTTAAAATATATCCAAGAGATACTATTTTTTATTTATTTATTTAAAATATTAGATTCTTATTATTCTAATTTTTAAATAATTAAAAATTGATCAAATTCATCTAATTAATTTATATTATTTTATTTAAGCATGATTTCATCTAATGAGATATTGATTTATTGTTCGAATCTAGATCACAAAAACTGCGTTTAATAGGTTTGCTTTAATCTTTTTTGCAAAATAGGAAGATTATAATGTGTATAATGCATTAAAAATGAAGAACACTCTTCACATCCTGAAGATTAATATGAGATTGAAGATATGGTAAAATATATTTAAGAGATTCAAACTAAATGTGATGAACTAGTTGATAAGTTAAGTTCATATGTTTACCTGATAGAAGTTGAACTTAATATATTGAAATAAGGTTTATTAAATAAATATCAAATTCCAATTAATAAATTAAATAAGTTAAAGAATATATAAATCAATGTTGCTTTCGATGAAATGCTGAAATTTTAAGAATCAACAAGCTTAATAACATAAAATTTAGAAAAATTTACTAATGAATTCATAAATGAATTAAAAAGGAATTATGATGAGTTAAGATTAAAAGAATTAAACTATTTAGAATTAGATAAAAAAGAGCTTTAAGAAGCAGAATAATTATATAAATAAGGTATTTCAATTAATAAATTTGAGGTTATAATCTACGAAGCTCTAATAAGTATGAGGAAGCACTCAATTTCTTAGATTAATCAATAGCTTTAAATCCAAATCATTTGCTTGCATTATCTTGTAAAGGTATGATATCATTATAAATTGTAGCTTATTGTTTAAGAATGCTTAGTAAATTTAATGAAGCAATTATCTGGGCTGACAAGGCATTAGCGTTAGATCCAAAACATTTAAATACAATATATGTTAAAGGTAAAATTAAGTTAATTTTAGCACGATCATTATATTGTCAACTAAAATACACTTAAGCAATTAAATGGGCAGATATAGGATTATAGATAGATCCTAATCATTAGAACTTTTATGATACAAAAGGTTTCTTTATAAATTATAATTTAGTGAGGAGTTTAATTTTAATAGGTTAAAACCATGAAGCAATAACTATGATCAATAAAATTTTATCCATCAACCCTGAAGATGCAAACTTTTTAAAGTTAAAGGTTGGTTGAATTACTTCTTTTTAGGGCTAATCATTAATGAATTTAAAATAATATGATGAGGCAATCTCATTTTGTGATAAGGCACTAAAATATGAAAACAATGATGAAATGATTTACTATATAAAAGGTATATTTCTATTTAAAAAATAAGGAGAGTGCTTACAAAATTAATAAAAATACCAATAAGCATTAATATGTTATGATTAAGCTTTACAAATTTATTCAGAAGATATAACTATATAAAATAAGAAAGGTATTTAAATAAAATTAATAGAAGCTGAATGTTAAAAATTATTGAAAATGTAAGATAAATGAGGATAAATTTATAAAAGATATATATATATAATACAATTAAAAATTGATAATCTTTTTAGTTTCAATATAGTGATTTACTCTGACTACTTTAGTTAATAAAATTCATAGTATTCTAGTTTATTTAATTAAATTAAATTAATTTATGTAATTATTAATTATCTAAAAAAATTTGATATATTTATGTTTTTACTATTATTTTTAATTTTAATTGATAATCAATTACTATTCATGCTGATAGGTATCAAATTTAAAGTAATTTATTTATAAAGATGAATATAAATGTAAACTAAATAAGGTTTTATTAGATTCTCAAAATAAATTTGTTATTTTATCATTACAATTAATAATAAAGTGTTAATTTTCTATTAGGTGTTGTATGGCATCAAACCTTTAGAAAAGAAATATTTAAATATATGTATATGGTTGATGTATTTTCATAATATGCTTTATTACTTAAAGATAATTGACCAAAGGCCAGACTAAATTAAATTTTAATTATTAAGTAATACCAATTAATACATTATTTTAATAGATTTGAAAGTTTTTCACAAATATACTCCTTTTAGTAATAGTTATAGTCATTAATTAGGTTTATGTTATCAATAAGATTCATTATCAAATAATCAAATATTTACTCATTTTAAGAATCTCAAATTATAGGATGAAATCTTGGAAGAGTTTTTATTAGCAAATTTTCTAGATTAATTTAAATAAACTTTTAGAAGGTTTATTTATATGGTTATTTTGGGTTGGAATACAATTTATAAAAATGAAATTTATCTACTATTTTCTTAGTCCTCATTCTAAAAGACATAATCTAATAACTTACATCTATGCAGTTATGGATCCAAAACTTTGATTAACAACTTAATTCCTTAATCCAATATTGTAACATGCAATATTCAAAGCCTTTACAATAAAATAGATTTTGAAATATAATATTCTACCTAATTAAGAGGTAGATTAGTTTTATATAAAACTTTAAAATGAGTTTCAGATACAAATCTAACTTTGTTGAAATAATTAAGAAAAGAAGGAGGTAAATATTTATTTATATGGAGATGGTTCTTTTATAAATTTTGACAAACTTTTCGTTCTTATAAATTTGATAATTCAATATTCCTTTTTTAAGACAAATAATTCTGGAAAGTGGGCAAAAAGTTAATTGAAAACAAAATTTGATAAGAATAAGATTGATTATATAGAGTGAAGTTTTTCATTTTAAATTTATCATAACTAAGTATTTAAACAAACTATAAAAATAGCATATTTCAATGAAAATACTGATTTATTCTATTGATGAAAGGATTAATAATTAATAAATATTGCCAATAAATATTAAACTCCTATAACTCATTATCATCTTCTTGAACAGCTAATATGGTTTCTGAAACTTATGTAGTTTATTTATTTTTTTCAATTTTAATTAAATAATATATTTAAATCAATAGATAAAATCAATGAATATTTAATATTTTTTATGATTTAAATAAATCAAGCTGAATGTTTTCATGGTTTTCCAAAAAATTACTTGCTAATGGATTCTCAAAAAAATATGGAGGAAAGACTGGTTTGTAAAAGTTGTCTTATAGAAGAGTAAAGGAGTTCTAAAGATTTCATTTAGATGGAAGAAGCAAGAATTGTTATTAATAGTTATACTAAAAAGATAGAAAGAATTTTGAATCCATATTTAAATGAAATTTAAAGAAAATTCTAATCTATTGAATAGTATATTGATAAATAAAAGAGTAATTTGAATAATCTATTAAATTAAATTATCAAAGATGTTTAGAAATGGTAGGAAAGCCTAATATCAGTGACATGGATTAATAAAAATGAAAAAGACTTTCTGAATATCTTTGACAATATAAAAAGGAATGATGAAGATTGGTTAAAAGATAGTGAATTAAAAATAACTTATGAAATTTAATAATTAGGGTATACTTATTATCATAAAATTGATAAACAATTAAAATAATATGCAGATTAATTAATGAACTTTAAATTAGCTGATAAAGTGATTGAAATAGCTAAATTAAGTTAAGAAAAATGTTGGAATGTTTACATTGATAACTCATTTATAAAAAAAAAATAATTAGAAGTATATATACATATATATTAAATTAAGTAAAAATTTAAGCTAATTTATTGTCCTGAACATAATAAGATTGTAGAAACTATTAATATCGAAAAGAATGTTCCAAAAAGTAGAAGAATTTCATGTTAAGAGTGCTAATAAAGTGGATTAGATATAGAATAATTCATTAAAATTTTGGATCAAAAGTAATATTAGAAATTAGAATAATAATAAAATGCTTAGATATATATGCAAGAATGTTATAAAAACAGTCTTTCCAAATTGGAATAGTTAAGAAATGCTTAATACAAGAATTTAACTAATATGATTGATTCTGTATATCTAAAAATTGTAGATGGATCAAACTGTTTTTAACAAATATATTTATAATCTGATGATTTTAGTATAGTTAAGTTTTAGGAAATGGCTGAAATGTGTTCTTAAGAATAGCAAAAATGTGAACTTCAAACAATTCCCTAATTTCGATTACTTCTATATAAATAAGGATAAGCTATGGTTTAAGATGTTAGATAAATTCTAATTGATTCTAGATAAGAAGATGGTGATGAACAAAAAAAAAATAAGGTTTCTATAAAAGTAGAAAGAGAATAAATAAATAAAAATTAAAGTTAATTATAACAGCTTGAAAGTTTAACAGGTTAATCAATTTTAAGACCCTATTAAGCAGATATATAAGAAATATATTCAATGGCATTTAATAGAAATGGATTTTTACTGTTAACAGGAGGAGATGATATGATTACAGTTTATTTATTCTTAGAAGGTAGAATAGAAACATTAAGGAGAATTCCTTGTTAAAGAAGTGTTAGTGTTTTATTATTTGGTTAACAATCAAATGATTTTATTTCTGGGCATAGTGATGGAAGTCTTTAAATATGGAATTATCTGAATTAAATAAATTATACAAGTACAATTTTTGAAAATTAACACATGGAAACTTTAAGATGTTTAATTATAAACAAAAAATAAGACTAATTGATATCAAGTAGTGATGATTAAACAATTATCGTACATTAATTAAGTTTTAAATAGAAAAGTTTACTATTAAAATAATCCTTAACAAAACATCAAGATAATGTTACTTCAATTTGTTTGAATTAATCTGAAACTACATTATTATCTTGTAGTAAAGATGCTTAAATTATTGTTTGGAAAAAAAATAACTATGATGATTGGGAATTCAAAAATATTGTTAATCATTCAGTTAAATAATATGGGAATAAAATAGTTTTTATTAAAGATAATTAGTTTATTTGGACTTAATATAAAGAACAAAAAATTCTTGTATTTGAGGAAGCAAATCAAGTATTTATCTAAAAATCTAAAAGCAGCATAATAAATGAAATAAAGTAAGATGTTAAAATTCCATTTATTTATAATTTATAATTTAACTAAATTATTTGTCATCATGGTTAAAACATTAATTTAGTAAAATAATTATAAGATGGATCATTTCAGATAGTATCAAGTTTTTAGAACTAACCAACTGGTTAATACAAAGGAGTGGTTACAAATGATTTTAAATATTTAGTCATTTGGAACAAAAAATTGTATTAACTTAAAATATATTAATTATATATTTGATTATCAATACAATATACATTTATATATATTAATCATCATAGTATATCTTGAATATATATATGTATATAAACTTATTATAGAAAGCTAATTTCTTACATTTGATTAAAATTCTTTTATTTTTTTCATATTAATTCTATTCATATTCCCATCTCCTCTAATCTAATCAATTGATTGATAATTATATATAAGTGAATTAAGAAGTATTAAAGTAAAGAGTTTTAATTTATAATATTTTTGGTAATTAAATTATTTCATTAAATTCTTATTAAGTTTCATCCATTATTCTTTTTTTGTTTTCAAACTCTTTACTTTTTTTTTTTTTCTTACTTTTTGGTAACATTATTATTGCTATTTTGATAAATTTAATTATAAAATAACTTTGTTATTACTCCAAATAACTCTTGGATTATTAGGATCATTCTAAAAATATTCATGGATAGCTTTTCTTGAATATAATAAATTACTCAAGTTTTATATCTTAGTATACATAGTATTGGATAAGTCCTTCCTTTTATTATTAGTGTTTTCTATACATATATGTCTGCTAATGTCATTTTTAATTTGTTTTATTCATCAAAATGATTAATTATTTGATTCAAATCACTTGGGTATATAATAAAAATGGGTATATAGAATAAAAATTAAATACTATTACGTAGAAATAGTAAATTAATTCAACAATGATTTGATTTGATAAAGTTATAGATCATAATGAAACTTAATTTTGAATTAAAACAATAAAATTAAAACCAAAGTGCTAAAAAGTAATCTTGAAAATGATAAATTAAAATGAAAAAGAATTAATTTATATTCACTGAAATACTATATTTGATAATTAAGTAGAGATGATATATATAGGTATTATGTTCTTTTGATTGTTTAATTGAAGCTGATATATGAGTATTATGTATAATAATATTCTATTATTATCATTTTTATTTCTCTATTTTACTTTGAAAGGATTAAATTATTGTTTATTTAATAAGATGCTCCCCATAGGTAATTGCGCTAATAACTTCAATATCAAAGGATAACCAGTATAATATTATTTTATTTGTAAAAAATCAAATTATATTCTATTTAAGAAACAAAACAATTATTTAAATCTGATTTAAATTATATGGGATTTGTCAAATCATTTTATTTTCATATTGATCCTAGTGCATTTAGTCCTTATTAAAAGAAAAGATGTATGATTTAAATTTTATATTTCTTGATGAAATACTATAATATAGAGAAACAGATTAACAAATTATTGATTAGGCTAAATAAATAATTAGTGAAATAACTAAAAGCAAGTATTTTGAAGAAAAAATTGGGAAACTTATCTGCTTTATTAAACTTCACAATTATTATGAAGATTTGAACAAATTAAAATAGTATCAACAATTTATGTAATATTTTATTTCTTTGTGTTTATAAGTAAGTTAAACGTAATAATTAAAACTGAATTTTTATTTAGATGAAGTAAATATTTCTGATTTACGTTACCTTATACATAATATCTTAAAAAAAACTGTGAATTTGATAAAGGTGTGCTTTATAACATTTAATCAATCTTAAAAAGTATATAATAAAATTTATTTATGTAGATATGAGTTTATGAAAAAATAAATTTGATAAGAAAGAGAAAATAGATTTATTGAAGTAGTTAGAAATGAAACCTTTTGATGCAACTTTAATAATATGATACATATTTAAATATAATGATATTTATACATATTTTTGTTTAAATAATTCCATTTTTCAAAACTTTGAAATTATATAATCAAATGGAATTAAGTAAATTAAAATTAATTCAATATTAAAAATTTAATAATCACTACGAGATTATTTCCTTATAATTCAATTTTAATTATTGAAAAATATTATTGAATTGAAATCATAATATAAAAAAGAACAATATCAATTATAGATCTTTTTAATATATAAATTAGTATTTATTCATTTATTAATTATCTAAAAAATTATGAATTGATGTTATTGAATTGTTAACTACCTATTTTAAGTAGAGAGTAGAGAGTAATGGTCTTATTATAAATTTTATTAATTGATAAATTTAATATAATTTAATTTCCAAATAAAAAAAAATAAAGTTGATAATTGCTAGATTTTTAACCTAATTAGTATTTTAATCATCCATTTAATGAAATAATTTGTTATTTTACATTTTCTATAAAATACAGTATTGTAAAGATTATAGAATACTAATTTTATGTAAATATTTTTTTAATATAATCTTGAAAATTCATCATTAGTTTATAAGAAGAAATTCTGTTATAAATAGGATCTCTAAAATAATAATGAAAAATGTAATCTATCAACCAACTCTTATTCTCAATTTTGATATTAAGTGTTGAGCTTCATCCAGATTATTAACCTTTAAAGTTTTATAGATAATTCAGCAATTTGATTCCCTATTCTAATAGAGTATTGAATTATGGATTTCATTCCAATTGTTTGTAAAACCTATATGAATATATCATTAAAAAATATTTTAAAGAAGACATTTAAATGCAATTTGCTTCTAGCTATAAAAAAAATATTTGCGATTGTTAATCATTATTGATTTTTTATTAGGTCTCATTTATTATCAAATGCTAGCAAAAATTATTATTTCTTGTTAATGCCAAATAAAAATATTTTTTTTTTGTTTCAGTTAGTTACAACCCAATACAAAATCAAGAATCTATATATATATATACAACTTTTAATTTTATTTAAGAGAATGAAGCTAAAAATTAAAAGTTCATAAATTTTAGTATTCCTTATACTCAATGAAATACCTTATCGAGGAAGATTTGACAAAAAAAAATGTGAGAATTTCTTATTTTTTTAAATATTATAGTTAGAATGGTAATTATCACAGTAAAGACTTAAAATTATATAAAAAAAATTTAAGTCATTTGGTTTCTAGCACTTTTAAACACAAAAAAATCTAAATTGTTATTTACACACCTCATGTAAAAAAATTCATGACACAATTTCGATAATTATGAATAAAAATACTTGATTCTATTAAATTCTATAATCAGAGTAAATAAAAATTACTATTGACTTCTTTATAATTTTTTGCTAAAAACCATCCAATTATAAAAATTAGGCTTTTGCCATTATTATATTGGAAAAAATTAAACGAGTATATGTACTGATTTTTGAATAAAAAATTATCAATTATTATTAATATAAAATATTTTTTGAAAGATAGCTTAAATAACTAAAATGAATATAGGATCATACAATTACAATAAAGATTTGACTTTGCATTAGGGATTAATTTAAATTCTTTAATTTAAATAGCAAATTCATCAAATTTTTAAGTAATTATTCTCTTTTTTAAAAAAGAATTAGAGAGTCTAAAACACCATTCTAACTTAATAATCACTAATAATAATAAATAATAATAATAAAGAATGAATTCGCATATTAATTGAATATTATTTATAATATAAAAGAAGATAGAATTTTTTTAATTGATTTCTGATTAATTCTGAATCAAAAAATATTTTAAGGAAAATCTTTTTTTTGATTTAAAAAAAATATATAAATGTAAAAGAAATCTATAAGCTCAAACCAAATCAGATAGCCAAACCACGATAGGAATGAGTCGAGAATGCCAATTTCAGTTAAAGAATAAGAGAAAAAATAATAAGAGAAAAAATAATAAGAGAAAAAAGAATAATAGTAGGAAGTAGCAGTAAGTATTTGTGCCTAATTGTAGCCTGTTAATCCTTCAAAAGATAATGAAGACATAAAACCTCGCAAAGAATAACAAGTCTTATCTTCTTTATTAAGGTATTGTAAATCTCGTCCTGACCCTGAACTAGTTTGGGAGCCTCATCAAAATAAATAATTGATGAGCGAATTCTAAGAGTTAATAGAAAATCGTTTTAAAGAGGTTAAGAGAAGTTCAAGCATTTATAAATACAATGCTAAAATAGGATTTTAGGCCTTTATATATCTCTTAAATATTCTTGAACTTATCTTTACATTAAGTTATGGTTCATATAATGAAATCACTAATGATAATACATACTATGAGACATGTTATAATTTATCAATAATTTTATGTGTTTTACTTCATAGTGGAACCTGGATGTACACTTATAAATTTAGGGAAGTTGTTAGAGAAAGTTTTTTTGTTTAAATTGCTTATTATATATTCTACTTGATTATGGGAGTATTGAGTTATTTTAAACTAGCTCCATTTATTTATTATATGAATAGAGATTAATCTATTAGATAATTCTCATTTAGTGAAATTAATAAATATTTGTAGTTAAGTGGGGAGGATAAATTTAGAAATCCATGTAGACTTTTTAAAGAAAGAACTAAACCTGTTAATATCTTTAGGGATTTAATATTTCATAGAGTAGCTCTTCTTTCCATGATTATTACAATGACAATTTAAACAATTCCTTAACTTTTTATATAAGGCTTTTATAACACTTAAAAAGAATCATGGGATGGATTTAATGTGTTTAGTTATTTATTTTTAATAAGTAATTTAATCTATTATTTATTGGAATTATAATTTATTGTATTCACTACAACTTATAGATAAATGTAAACAGAATTACAATTTAAACTGTAGAAAATCAAATTATATTCTATTTAAGAAACAAAACAATTATTTAAATCTGATTTAAATTATATGGGATTTGTCAAATCATTTTATTTTCATATTGATCCTAGTGCATTTAGTCCTTATTAAAAGAAAAGATGTATGATTTAAATTTTATATTTCTTGATGAAATAGAAGAAAGTGAAGAATATTGAATTTCATTATATTGATTTATATCATGAAGTAACATTATAATATTTAGCTAATTGTTTTTAATTGATTAAAGTAGAATCAATCAATCTTTTATATTTTAATGATAATAACTTAGCATAAATAAATCGTATTTTTCAGGGTATAAACAATTTGAAAATTGAAAAATAAACTTCCTCAAATCTTAATACTAAATGGGAAGCTGACAAAATTGATCCGAATGCATCAGATGAGAAAATAAATGAGATCTAATTTATTGAAAATCCTAAAATAAATACTGGATGGTAAGCAGTACAAAAGAATTAATTTATTAAAGACGATTACATTTAACTTTCTGCAGAGTATTAAGCACTGATTCCAAACGATCTAAGAAGATCATTAAACCTCAATAGAGGAATTAGTGGTCTGATTGTTAATTAATTATCAAGAATTGAGGATAATTAACAAAATTTATTAGTATAAATAGAAACAAATGAATAAATAATTATTGATGCAAAAAATTAAATTGACAGTATAACGAAAAGAGATCTATACGCATAATCAGTTGGAAATATTTAATTTTTGTTAAAATTGTACGATTATTATGAAGTTTGGAGCAAATTGAATTAATATTAAGCAACTATTCAAACTTTTTGGTCGGTGCTGAATGGGTCCTTATAAATTGTTTCTTTAATTTATTTGAATAATGAACCTAATATGTTTATATCTGCATTAATAGCCTTAACCGCAATCAATCCAATATTATAGATGTTATCATTTGCAGTATTTTAATAGCGTGTTTTTAAAAATTTTTCACCTTTAAGATAACTGTCTTATATTCTTTTATTTGCAATATTTAACTTTTTAAAGATTTGGGATATCGTTATGATTTGTTTATTTTTAGCAGTAAGGCAATTCGCTGAAGATGTAAAGAGAGAGTTTAGTGGTTAAGGATATTTAAAGTTCAAGAGTTATGCCTCAAAATTTTCAGGTAGTATAGCTACTTCAGTATTTTAGAATGAAAGAGTTTAAGCTGATCCTAATGATATTAAATAAATATAAAATTAGCCATTTTATGAGGCTGTAATGTGGAGAACAAATGTTGAAGAAGCTTTGAATAAAATTCCTTAGTTCTTTGTATATATTTTATCTTTAGCATCTACTCAATTAGATGGTATTTGGGTATTTTCTTTTGGTCAACAAATAAAAGAAGGTATATTTGCAGTAAAAGATTTATTAGAAGTTGTTATTAAAGACTATTTTATTCCAGCTTTAATTTTAAGTACAGTTTCAGTGGATTAATTTTTTTAATCTATGTTGTATTTGAGCTCAATATCAAATTAAATATTATTGGAATATCCTAAATCTTTTTAAATTGTGTCAAAAGTAAAATAACAATACTTAAAAGAAAAATTTACTTTTAAAATTAATGTGAAAACTTTAAATTTTACTAATTATGGAGATTTAAAAAAATAGAAGTTATTAGCATAATTTAGGTATGTTCTAGCTTCAATAAATACTATTTTAGAAATTGATTAAGCATAAAGATTGTTTTGTATGGGAGCTGAACTAAATGATTTAATAAGATGTTTAAAAGTGAGTCCATTGTATTAAATAAAGTTGAATTATTATTTGGATGAAGTAAAACCTGAACATATTCCTCACATTAATGCATTTATTAAAAATTGTCCACAAAATTTACAATTCTTATAAATCCAAGTAGAATCTAGTAATGTACAATAAATGCAAGTCTGTGTAGAAAGAAATAAAATTCTAACAGCCTTTTCTTATTCATATTTTTAAATTATACAATAATACAAAGATAAATCTGTAGTAGTTTAATAATAAACCTTGATAATAGATGAAAATTTTTTAAAGTTAGATAGGTACGATTTTGAGTAGTTTTATTTTGAAGTTTCTGGTAATCTTAATTTAAGAAGTTGTCATAAACTCTTTGAAAAGTTCGATTAATTGTAAGTTTTCAAGGCATCTATTTTCAATAATGCAGAAATTCAGACTTTTGAATTTTCTTAGAATTTAAGAAGTAAAGCATTGAATATTCTGGATATTACTTGTGAAAATATTATATTAAGCTTTAAGCAATATCCTTTTAATAATTTAAAGTAATTTAAGATGATTTTGAAAAGGTGTGAATTTAACAAAGAGGAACTTAAAAGGATATTATAAGGTTTAAATAACAAAACAGAGGTGGTTTATATAGATATGTCTTAATGTTTGTCGCGCTTTACAGTAATTGAATAGAAAGACTTAGTAAGAGGATTAGAAATTAGGAAGATTGATGCTTTCATAAAAATTTGATTATCATAAAAATTTTTAGAATTTCATTTGCATAAATCTATATAATGCTTTATAAACAATATTTAATTTATATAAAATTTTATTAATCTTTATAATTCTCTAAAATATATGACAATTGGTAATTTGATAATGAGGAATTATTTAAATCATGATTTAATTTTTTAGTTGATGAACAGAAGCTTTATAAAGTGAAAGCAATGGGATTTTTGCTCCCAGAAACAAATAATGATATAAATAATTAAAGTCTTTGAAACAAATTTTCATAAGTTTAGATACATTTAATATTTGAATTAATACATTTCACACATTCTATATCAGCAAAAGGACATTTATTAAGCATTAAATTGGATAAGGCAATTATATTAAATATATAAATGCTATTAAAATTTTCACGATTATTATAGAGAATTTCAAAAATAAATCAATATTGGAAAAAAAAGGAATGAGGGATATCAGAAATATTTTCTACAATTTTACATCGTTTTAAACGTTATGAAGGTTTTCTTAAAGAGAATGTGATTTTAGGATTAAAATCAATAATTGTTGAAACTATAAAGTAGAATACCTTAAAAAATGATTATAACAAAATGTGTGAAAATTAAGAAATCTTTTGGAAGAACATGATTAAATCATTATTGACAGATAATACATTAAATATTATAAGAAATTAATTTGAATAAATTAAAGAGCTTACAAGTTTTGAAATTTCATAAGAGGATGAATAAATGATGGTTGATCAAATTCACAGAGAATTAACAAAATCTAATATTCTAAAATATTTTTTTAATTCTATTTGGATTTGGACACCATATTATTAAGAGTGTTAATAACAGCTTATATAAAATCTTGTGCTGAATTAAAATACCTTACAAAGGTGAGAGACGACTTGTATATTAAAGAAATGGCTTTTCTATTTATTAATGAACTAAATTGATTTTTAGATAAAAATTATATTCACTAACTCATAAATTTATTAATTTCTATTTATATAAATTGGCAAAATGTTTACTCGTTAAAATTAATTTTTCTTGGATACCCATCAATACATTCTTAGAAATTTAATCACACTCCAGATAAATAGCAGTGAAATAATTAATTTATATATATATATCTTTATATTCATAATCAATTATTAGATCTAAATCATCTTTAAATTAATTACTCAATTAAATATTATTTAAAATTTATATATGTTTAATTATATATTTATGTATAGAATTTACAACTTAAATTTAGAGAATTTTGAGAAGATTGTGATCTAATTTCCTAGTAATTAATTACAGGAATCTTAAACTGTGTTGAGATAACTAAATAAATAATAGAATCTCAATCAGATAATATTATGTATGTATGTATTACCTTATTTAGAATACGATTCAGCTGCATTAATTAAATCTATAGAATCAATTGAATAATCATCTTGGGTTTTATTTGATTAAAAATATGATCACATTTGGATTGATGAAAGTAAACAAATATTTCTTTAATTCTAAAAGTAATTGAATCAATAACAAAGATAACATATTGCTTGTGGTTATCATGCAGCTGAATTATAAAAATAATTAATATTTATAGGATCTGAAGATAGTGAATTGTTATAAAGATTAATTTTACATTTTGAATATGGAAAAATAGAAAAATGATATATCATAGATCCTAATACATGTTAACATTAAATATTATCAATTAATTAGATGCCATTAATAATCAAAGGAACAACATAAGCATCTGAATGTAAATGTTTTGGTATTCTAATAATAACTCTACTGCTAAATATACTAAAATGCATATAAAGTATGCAAATAGATTTTTAAAAATAATCAAAAAAATACTTTACATTTTCAATGAACAGACTCAATGAAGCTAAACTTGAAAACTTTCCTGAAATTGAAGCCTATATATGATTAGTTCCTATAGAAATTCTATTATTGATACCAAAAAATATTATAAATTGATTATCACTCCCTTTTAATTACTTTAAGCATTTTCAGTTGTTAGATATTTAGTCTAAAGTGATTTAAGTTTACTTGAATAAGAATAACATTAAGAAGACAATAAAATTATTCAGAATAAATAAATAAATAAGAAGAATGCACTGCTCTATTAGCTTAAAATAATGAAAATCAAATGATAGCATTAGATAAAATATTACAAACTTTAGATTTTTATAAGAATAGATAATATTAAGGATTATAAATTAGAGAAAATCTTGAACCAGTTTAATTAGAAATTGGATTAAGTGGAATAGCAAGTTTTTATGAATAAGGAGGAAATAAATGATGTTATTAGTGTATATATCACTTAAATATAATATCTAATTTAGTTGGCATTTAATAATATGTTATATTTTTTTGTATTCCTCCCCAAGGATGATATGAAAGGACGATGATATTTAATTGTTCATTCAATAGAAGCAACTTTTTTATCAAACTAAAATAAAAGTAAATTAGAATATAACTCATCATTATTGAGTTTTGAATTTGAACTATTAATGTAAATTTTATTGAATGCCATACATCCTTTTTATATTCATGGATTCTCTTTTAATTTTATTTTAATTATTTTCAAAGCTTAAAATTCATTAACAATTTAGAAATTAAATCTCTCAAAATGGATGTAAATTAATAATCACTATTTATTATTAATTTATTTTCACACATACATTTTTTTTAAGGGAATTATATTTATTCCATTTGAGTAGTTAGAGATTTCAATCTTTCATCATACCTTTTAATTGAGGTCTTTTAATTATTCTGTCTTCTAGTACTTAAACTACTTTTTTCTTTTCATTTTTCATTAGAATATATTTAATAGGTCTAAGTATATATAATATTAATACTTTTTAATCTATTCAAATATTGAGTTTAATCTTCAACTATGTATCCCTCAATAATTTCATCTTGATTTTAATCATCTTCATCTAAATTCTCATCAAGAAGAAATTACACATTATTCTGATCATACATCATATTTCTGACAGTAAATGAAATTTTGGTGCCATATTCTTATGTAGTGATAATTCTCAATCCTTTATTTGCTATATGTCTATTAATCTTTTTATTAAAAAATGAAACTCCCAATATTTTAGTCAAATAATTGGCTATAAAGAGACCAGAAAGTTTAGTACCTGATTCATACTTAAGTTCATCTAGATTAATCCCTTTACCTGTATCTTGTATAGATATTTGAATGCAATTTGGTCTGGCATCATTTTCAATTGTTATACCAAAAAATCCATCCTTTGTTTATTCTATACTATTCAACGAATCTCATATAATAAGATATTGATATCTTTAACATCTTTGATCTCATCATTTTAATCCTTGTTTTCATTTATAATTTAACTATTTCAGAAACATCATCCAAAAATAGATAAATCTTATTATTACAAACTAAATGAAATGAGAAATAGTATTACTTTTCTTTACTAAATTTTAACATTAATTAACCTTTAAGTATTCTTGATCCCCTTTTACGAGTTCATTTAAGAGCTATTCTAACTATCCCTAAATTTATAATTTTGGCTAATCAACTTATTACTATTATCTCAATTGCTGTAAGGCTAGACCATTAATTAAAGAATGTAATAAATCTCCTTTTTCATTTACTCCACATGTAGATCCTAATTTAGCTTATCTAGTCAATTTAACAATCAATTCTTTAGTTGATAATTATTCCTTTCTATTAAAGACCTCTATGATTTCCAATTTTCTTAATTGTTTTTCAGCTTAAAATATATCATTTTGACTTAATAATTTTAATGTTTCAGATGAAATATTCAATATTTCTTTGGTTTAATCAATTATAACAACTGGGAATACCTTCAGATAGGATTCAAGAAGGAATTTTTATTAAAACATTCTCATAGGAGGAACTACTTCTTGAATCACTTATTTAGTGTGAATCTAAGTTTCAATTTTATAAAAGATATTATTTTCCAATTAATAATCAGCATAATTCGTTAATTCTTTATCGATAACCATTACTAATTCTAAAATAATATAAACTGATGCTTTTAATAGATTATCGATCCATCTAAATTCTTAACCTGAAACTCTAAATGCGAAATAAGTATATAAAAATAAACATGCTGCAAATCTAACCTTAAAATCGTATATAAATAACACCAAGAATTTTTACCATATTATTAAGACAAAGACAACCCAGAATTAAGAAGTATGATAAGTTCTTGCCTATCCATCAACTATTCTTTCAACATCTAAAATTCCCATAATAATGAGCAGACACATAAAAATGTATGTTGTTACTCTCCCAAAAAGTAATGGATTTTGAATCCTTTTTTGTATCACTTCACAAGCTGTAAGTAATAAATATAGAACAATTCAAAGTCCGCAGATTTAGAGAATCACTTAAACCAAATTGGTCAGGATATAATCACCTAAATTTGGCATCAGTATCTACCTACAATAATATTGGTTGTAGCTTTTGACAATATGTTCACACTACCTAAGAGAAGACCAACAGGTAATAGTAGAGCTAATGGTACTGTTTATCCAGAAGCTCCTTTTATAAGGCAATTGTCAAGGTATTCTCTAAGTTTAACATAAAATGGCACTGATTTTATAATCCAGCATACATAATTTTTTACTCATTTATTAGAGCCTATATAATATTTCGTGTATGTTATGGTTCAGATGATTTTATTAAAGCATCATTTTCTTCCATGTTAATTATTTTTATTATAATTGTACGATAAATGAAGCAAATCTCTTTGGACTTAAGACCACTAAGTCAATTATGGAGCTGAAAACTCCTATTTAGATTAAACACTCATAATTACAGAGAACTTTATGCCTATGCTTCCTAGAGCAATCAAAGAAGGACATGCACTCTGTTGGTTTTGTTGCTTCTATTATCTGATCAAACTATTTTTTACTCTATTCTAATATTAAGAAATAGTGGAACCTACTTTCAGTATACTCATCTTAGTGATTGGTTTACACGATGTGATTAACATGCTTCACTATTTAGTAATAATTATAATTCTGACATATATAATATATAGGTATTATTGATGTACAGAACTTCAATAGATAATTTAATGTACTCTCTCTGAACTTTTCCATTACCTAAATAATCATTTAAGAATTTGTTAGTTATTATGGTCCTATGAACGGACTTCTCATCATTGATATTATTGAAAAAAAATCCATCTATTTCAATTGTATTACCATTAAATTATTACACTACTTCATTTCTGTCTACACTTTAGTCACCATAATATTTATTTCCACCGATATCCCCATGTTTATTCAACTATATATTGTACTCTTAATTATTTATTGGTTTATTCCAGTTCTTTTGTGCTTTGTTTTGCCATTTGTGATGTTATGGTTTATAGTACTACGACAAAAATTAAATTATTAATAAAATAGGAATATTATTATCAATTTCTATGATCAATTACAAAACATTAAATTTAGAATTCTTAAAGAAAAACATCCTTCATTGTAATCAAATGATTGGTATTTTATTTAAATTACTTTAGTCCCATTTGTTATTAACAAATAAATGAATCTCGCAGTGTTATTTAAATGCCTTGCCATCAAGAACATTACTTTCATGCTGAATGTTGTAGATAATGGCTTGGGAGAGATTCATGTTGTTCATTGTGTCGGGTAGGATTAGAGTAGTAGCCTAAAGATGTGGCATTACTTGAATTCATTTGAATATATTTACTAATTAATAATATATATTAAAATTTAGGATGCTTAAGACAAATTAGAATTACATTCAAAACTCTTGAAATATCCTCTATTTTACACGTACATTCATCATCTCAAGTATATAGCTTATAAGATCATAAAGAAACAAGAAAGAAACAAGTAACTTAATGGGGTGAAATTGTCCATCTCTACTTTCAATCACATAAAATTTTGGAATCCTCTATTAGTGGAATCCTTAATATTCCCATAATTTAGGATTTATCCTCTTTGATAAGAGTTTAGATTCTTCAGAAATCAAAGAAATACTTAATTAAATGGCACAATTAGGATCCATAGAATGGAAAAATGATTAAAATTTCCCTGTGAATTTGGTTAGTCCTTTCGAATTGGCAGTTGCAATCTATGCTTGGGCTAAGGAGAAAAAATTGATTGTTACACAGAGACATTAAGAGGCATTACTGAAGGAAGTAGGACTGATTAAACTAAAAGTATTATTGTACATAAATCTATAGAATTTACCTTAAGAATAAATTCTCAAAGCATGCTTAATTTTAGAAGAAACTGGGAGATGCTAAGTCTATGAGTTTAATGGTTTATATAGTATCAAATTTATATGATTATATTATTTTACATTATAATAATTAAGTATAATTTCTATATTATCTCAATATGCGAACAATGGAAACCGATTATTTGTTATAAGAATAGATTTTTGTGTATATAGTCCATTTACATTATTATTTTTTATGTATTTCATAAGGTGAGGTACAGTGAATTTGTGTTATGATAGAATAGAGTAGCTGGCTATTCTCAAACCACCAAAATTGATTTATTTTTATACTTCTAAAAGGAGGAAAAAATATTGAATCATAACAGTCTTAGTTTGAAGCGAAATTATTTTTCTCGCCTTTAATCAGGGTTTTATAAAATTAGCAAATAATAAGCAATTATTAATTATAATTTTTATATAAATAAACATTTTTAATACAAGTTGGATGAAAGAATATTTTCATTAAATATCTAAAATAATTCTAAAATTAGTGAATCATTGCTGGAAATTGTGTGAAAACTTATTGCCTGCAAACGGCATCATTTATTTGGTATGCTTCCGATAATCATTAAGTCATTGTTATTCATTAAAATTTGTTGATCCAATAAAAAAACATCTTTGAAAGGTGCTTAATTATCAATTAAGAGACTTTGCAAAATCACTAAGACAAGGATTGGTCAAAAAAAAAAAGAGAATTATATTTCTAAAATTAGAATTTAATAAAAATATTTTTTTATAAATTTTATTAAAAATATTTCATTATTAATTATTAATTATGAATAATTTTCTTATACTAAAATAAAAAAAACCTAGAAAAAAATGAAATTAACATAATCTAATAACAATTCTAAAAACAAAAATATACTTGGAATTCTAATCCTTAGAATTATTTTGAATAATATTTATTTTAATTTAATTTATTTTTCTGAATTTAGTTGGTTGATGATTAAATTTTTGTATATTCATTGAACGTCTCAAAATAAAAAGAAAATTATACGTATCTCTAAACCGAAAAAATTTAAGAAATAAATAATAGAAGAAAGAACGAAGAATTAACTTCAAATTTTTTTAAATTTTTATGAACAAAAATTCTCCTTATTTTGTTGATTAAAATCAGGTTAATTATTTCTTATTTCAATTTTTTCAATTACGTTTGTAAGATTGCATGAGCGACGTTTCAGATGGGAATTTTTCTTTTAATATTTCCTAATGAGGTTTCTAATTTATTGAGAATATAAAGTGAATATACTTCAATTTCTCCATAATTTAAATATCCTAAAAAATGAAAAATAACAAAGCTTTTGATATCTATATTTAACGAATTTATCAATTGTTCAAGTAACAAACTTGTTTTAACTTAGGTTATGTAATTTTTCTAATCTTTCAGTGATAATTCAATTAGAGTAATTTTCCCTAATTTGTTTATAGTTGAATAAAGTGAAAAAGGAATTTCATATATAAAATTCTTTCTGATTTTGAATAACCACACTATTATATAGCTCACAATTAATTTTCTTGTAAATCCAAAATTCAAGTTTTGAGCTATCATAAAATTTTTTTTTTTTTTTTCCTTTATGAGTGCATCTATCTACAATTAAGGGATTAATTTACCATATTTTTAAAGATCAGATGAGGAGGAACCAGGAGTTGGAATAAATTGATATGAATTCCACATTAGTATAGTTGGAAAAATAAAATAACCAATGTAATTTGATACCAAGGTTCTTAATGCTTCCAATCAGACTCTTCTACATTTTGAAGCTATCTCCACCTTCCCTTATAACATTAAAAACATATAATAAATTAATTAATGATGATGTTTAATATTACATTCAAAATCTGATCCAAAAACAAGAGAATATTATTAGATCATTATTTAAATTAAAATATTTAATTTAAATAAGAATTTAAAACCGATTTCCAGTTTTATTTTAATTTTAATACTTTTAATGAATAATAAATTCATCATACTCTCATTGTTGCTTGCTTTAGTAGCAAGTCAAACATACAGTTTAACATCATGCACATGTGCATAATTGTTATCAGAAGGAGATTGCGTCAAAAATACTTCACTTGGATGTTCATGGGATACAACAAAGAAAACTTGTGGAGTTTCAACAACTCCTGTCACTCCAACAGTGACTTATGCAGCATATTGTGATACATTTGCTGAAGCAGATTGTCCAAAAGCTAAACCTTGTACTGATTGCGGAAACTACTCCGCTTGTGCTTGGGTTGAAAGCAAATGTATATTCTTCACAGGATGTACACCTTTTGCTAAAACACTTGATTCTGAATGTTAAGCAATCAGTAATAGATGTATTACCGATGGAACTCATTGTGTTGAAGTTGATGCTTGTAGTACTTACAAAAAGTAACTTCCATGCGTCAAAAATGCTGCCGGAAGCTTATGCTATTGGGATACAACAAATAACACTTGTGTTGATGCCAACACTTGTGATAAATTACCAGCAACATTCGCAACAGACAAAGATTGCAGAGATGTGATTTCAACTTGTACAACAAAAACCGGTGGTGGATGTGTTGATAGTGGAAATAACTGCAGTGATTAAACATTAGAAATTCAATGTGTTTGGAATAAATTAAAAACAACTTCTTGCTATTGGGATGGAGCTGCATGCAAAGATAGAATTTGTGATAATGCACCAACCAGTTTGACAACTGATGATGCTTGTAAGACATTTAGAACTGATGGAACATGCACAACAAAAGCAAATGGAGGTTGTGTAACAAGAACTACATGTGCTGCTGCAACAATTTAAGCATCATGTATCAAAAATAGTTCAGGTGGTGATTGTTATTGGACAGGAACTGCTTGTGTAGATAAGACATGTGCAAATGCTCCAATTACTATGACAACTAATTCAGCATGTGCAGGATTTGTTACAGGATGTATCACTAAATCAGGTGGTGGTTGTGTTGCTAATGGAGCTTGTTCTGTTGCTAATGTTCAAGCAGCTTGTGTTAAAAACTCAAGCAGCTTTGATTGCATTTGGGATACAACTTGTAAAGAGAAAACATGTGCTAATGCCCCTACAACAAATAACACTCATGATTTATGTACTTCTTATTTATCTACTTGTACTGTTAAGTCAGGTGGGGGATGTTAAAATAGAACATGTGCCAATGCTCCAACAACATTGACTACCAATGATGCATGTGAAGCTTATCTCACTGGAAATAATTGCATAACAAAATCAGGTGGTGGATGTGTTACCAATACAACATGTGCTGCAATAACTTTAGAAGCTGCTTGTGTTAAGAATTCTTCTGCATCAACATGTTTCTGGGATACCGCAAGTTCAAGCTGTAAAGATAAAACATGTGTGAATGCTCCAACAACTAACACTACTCATGATCTCTGTTAAGCCTTCTTAAATACTTGTACAGTAAATTCAACAAGCGCAGGTTGCGTTGAAAAAACATGTGAAAATTCTTTGGTTTTGGCTATTTGTGATAAAGATACAAGTAATAGAGCATGTATTTGGAAAGGAAAATGCTATAAGAAATAATGTGTGTTAGCTTCATCTGCTACAACTACTCATGCTGACTGTTAAATCTATCACTCTACATGTACCTTGAGCAATTCAGGCACTGGATGTGTTCCACTACCACTTAAATGCGAAGCCATCACAATTGAAGCTGCTTGCAATTTAAAAGCTAATGGTTAACCATGCGGATGGAATGGATCTTAATGTATTGATAAAGCTTGCTCAACTGCCTCTAAGACATTCACTACAACTTCATAATGCACAGGACACATATCAACTTGTGTTGCTAATAATCCTGTAACTGTTAATGGTTCCTTGACAATTTAAGGATGTTAAGATTTACCAACAACATGCGCGGCTAGAAAATCATCAGAAAATTGTGAAATCTCTAGAGTTGGATTCCCAACATGTTTATGGGTTTCATCTTCTACTTCATGTGTTGAAAAATCATGTGCCACTGCTAGTACAGTGGGAACAACAGGAGCACTCTCTGCAGGAGGATTTACTTTTTCTGGTTGTTCAACTTATCTAAATACTTGTATTTCAAATAATACTGCTGATGGATGCACAGCTAAACCATCTAGTTGTTCATCATTAGTTTCATCCAATTGTTAAATAGGATCTAAAGCAAGTGGAGATTGTTATTGGAATGGCAGTAGTTGTGTTGATAGAACTTGTGCAAATATTACCTTAACTTCTCACTTCAATTGTAATACTACATTCAATTAATGCACAGTGAATAATGGAGGAACAGCATGTTAAACATTGGCAACTGCCTGCACATCTTATTCAACATAAGAAAACTGTAAATTTACATCAACTAATAAGAATTGTGTTTGGACTGGATTAGCTTGTAGAAATGCCACTTGTGCTGATGCTCCCGATAATACTTCTTATGATAGTGATTCAGAATGCTTAGCTTACCCAACACCAAGCGAAACCTGTACAGTTGTCTACAAAGTTGGAGCTTAAGGATGTGTATCAAAATCAGCTAATTGCTCAGATTATATGACATCAGCTTAATGCCATAAAACTCTCACAAATCTAACAGCAAATGATGATTGTAAGTGGATTGTTGATAGATGTTATGCATTGTCCTCTTTTGCTACAGGATCTTGCTCAACATTCAAAGGTACTCAAACAATGTGTATGGGATATAGAGCAGGATGTACAAACACTGTAAGTGCAGCATCTTCAGCATCTTGTACTTTAGATTGTACTTTAAAAACAGGATCAGGTTTGACATTTGCAGATTGCTAAGCATTAGATTCTACATGTTCAGTCAAAAAAGATGGCACTGGTTGTATTGTAATATAATCTACTTGTGCTGGATACGGATCGACAGCAGCTAATTGTTTCAGGTCAAGTGCAAGTGGAAATGCAGGATATTGTGCATTGAACACAAATTGCCAATCAGTGACTTAAGCCTCTGAATGTGCTTTAGTTACTGGATTATCAGGTTTGGATCATTCGAAGTGTTAATTATATCACTCTTCTTGTACATCCTTAAAAGACGGCACTGGATGTTAAGAGTATCAGACTACTTGCTCAGGTTATGCAACTGGAAACGCTTGTGCTAACTCTGTTTAAGGTAAATGTTTTGATGATGCTACTGATTGCTTGCGTTTTGTTAATTGTGCTTCAATTACTGGAACTGGATTAACCAATGTTAAGTGTGGAACTTATGACGTAGGTTGTGTGGCAAATGCTAATTAAACAGCTTGCTAAGAAAAATTAACAACATGCAGTGCTTATTTAACACAAAATTCTTGTACTGTGGCAAATGCAAGTTTTTGTGTATGGAGTGGTAGTGCTTGTATAGCAATTGTTGATGCCAATCTTGCTACAGATTGTGCATTTGTTACTGGAACTGCTATAACAAGTAGTATATGCTCAACATATAATCCAAAGTGTGCACCAAACAGAGCTGGTACAGCATGTCAAAAAAAGGAAGCCCTATGTGCTACATATGCTGGGGTATAGGCAACTTGCTCAGTATCAGATGCAGGTCCTTGTGCATGGAGCGGAACAGCTTGTCTCACAATTATTGATGCCAATATTGTTACAGAGTGTCCATATGTTACTGGAACTGGTCTTACAAATGATGTATGCGCAACATATAATGCAAAGTGTACAGTAAACAGAGCTGGTACAGCTTGTCAAAAAAAAGAAGCCCTATGTGCTACATACGCTGGGGTATAGGCAACTTGCTCAGTATCCGATGCAGGTCTTTGTGCATGGAGCGGAACAGCTTGTCTCACAATTGTTGATGCCAATATTGTTACAGAGTGTCCATATGTTACTGGAACTGGTCTTACAAATGCTATATGCGCAACATATAATGCTAAATGTACAGTAAACAGAGCTGGTACAGCATGTCAAAAAAAGGAAGCCCTATGTGCTACATATGCTGGGGTATAGGCAACTTGCTCAGTATCAGATGCAGGTCCTTGTGCATGGAGCGGAACAGCTTGTCTCACAATTATTGATGCCAATATTGTTACAGAGTGTCCATATGTTACTGGAACTGGTCTTACAAATGCTATATGCGCAACATATAATGCTAAGTGTACAGTAAACAGAGCTGGTACAGCATGTCAAAAAAAAGAAGCCCTATGTGCTACATACGCTGGGGTATAGGCAACTTGCTCAGTATCCGATGCAGGTCCTTGTGCATGGAGCGGAACAGCTTGTCTCACAATTGCAAATGCCAATGTTGCTACAGAATGTGCATATATTACTGGAACTGGTCTTACAGATGCTATATGTGCAACATATAATGCAGGTTGTACCAATCTAAAAGATGGTACTGGTTGTTAAGAAGAGAAGGCCAACTGCAGGTTATATACCACATAAAATAAATGCGCTACATAATCAACAGGCTCTCTTTCATGTGTTTGGGTTGATAACTCTTGCTATCCCATCACTGATGTAAATTGTAGTACAATTATAGCATCAGGGCTTGATCATGCTAAATGTTAAGCCTACAGCACAGGTTGTACATCCGTTTCTGATGAAAGCAAATGTTAAGACTTGAAATCAACTTGCGAGTAATATGCAGGCACAGCTTTAAGTTGCACAAAAACTGCTACCTCAAAATGTTATTTATAAGGTTCTAATTGTATCACAATTTCAAATGTTGCAACCGATTGTGCTAAAATAACTGGAGCTGTTGGGGCTATAACTTATGAAATTTGCTAATCGTATAATACAGGTTGTAGTGTAAATAGAGCAAGGAGTGCTTGTGTCTAATAATAAGCATAATGTTCAGGATATACAAGTGCAATGACAAGTTGTTATAAATCAGGAGCTGGTCTTTGTATTGCTAGTACAAATACAGATACTGCTTGCGTAGCTGCATCAGTTGCAACAACTTGTGATGCAGTATATTTAGGAACAGGAAATTACAGCAGCGCAAATTGTAATGAAATGAAGGCTGGATGTACAAATAATGGAGCAACTGCATGCGTAGCAAAAATTTGTTCAAATGCTGTGGTTACATTTAATCATACAAATTGCAATAGTTATCTCAACACCTGTACTGTAAATTCTGGAAACAGTGCATGCCAAACTATGGCATCTAAATGTGCAGATTAAACTCAAGCCTCTTGCCTTTACTCAGTTGAAGGAGAATGTGTAGTAGTAGGTACATCATGCGTACGAAAGACTTGTGATACTGCAGCAACTGATGCTACTCGAGATGATGACACTGAATGTTCAACTTATTAGCAATCTTGTACTGTTGCTAGATTAGGAGCTTGCCAAGCTAGAGCAGCTTGTGCTACTTACAAATCTTCACTCTAATGTAAATTTAATACTAGTGGTGGAAAATGTTTTTGGAATCCAACTAATAAGACATGTGTTGATTTGAATTGCGGCAACATAGAAGCTTCAACTTTATACGATACTCATAATGAATGTGTTGTTGTTGATGCAACACTTGCTTGCACAGTCAGAGCAACAAATGGAGCTGCCGTTTAAGGGTGTATGGCTAGAGGAGCATGCAGTTCATATACAATTGAAGAACAATGTAAAACAAATGCAAGTAACGGTGTTTGTGTTTGGAATACAAATGCTAATTTACCAGCACCTGCCTGTTAAGATAAGTCTTGTACAAGTGCTCCAACATCCACTACAACTCATAATGATTGCTATGCATACTACAATACTGCAACAGTAAAATGCACGGTCGTTGCCACTCCAAGCAATAGTGGTGGTAACCCAACATTAGGAGGATGTTAATAGACTGCTGCTTGTTCAAGTTATATTGATAAAGAATAATGTTAAATAAACGCCAATGGTGATCCATGTGGATGGAATGGAACATAATGTGCTGACAAATCTTGTGCTACTGCTCCTGCAACTGCAGATTATGATGATGATACTAAATGTAGAGCTTACATTACTAATAAATGTACAGTCTCAGATTCTGGATAAGGATGCGTAGAAATTCCTGCAACATGTGAAACTATGACATAGAAGCAATGTTATTATAATAAAGCTGGAGATCCTTGCTATTGGACAGGAACAGCTTGTATTACAAAATCATGTGACAATGCTCCTGATGCAACTGCTACTGCTGATGAATGTAATACCTATTTAGCTGGATGTACTTTAGATAATGTTAAATGTAAAACTAAAATTTGTGAAGATTTTGCCTTTGCTACTGATGCTTTATGCAAACAAGCTATCTCTACCTGCACAACAAATGGAACAAATTGTGTTACAAGAGGAACATGCTTCTAAGCCTTAAGTCAAGCTGGATGCGTCACATCCTCAACAAATTAATAATGTGAATGGATACCAGCTGTTTTAAATGCTGCAAATGTAATCACTTCACCTGCTTACTGTACAATTAAAAATTGTAGCACTGCTCCAATCACTTTAACAAGTGAAGCTGCCTGCGCTGGATATTTTACAAATTGTACAACAAAGAATGGTGGAGGATGTGTTACTAAATCAACTTGTTCAGCTGTCACTATTGATGTAGCTTGCACAACTGCTTTAAATGGTACTGTATGTGCTTGGGATAGTGCATAAAATAAATGCAGAGATAAAGATTGCTAAGATTTCAGTGGAACTACTCATGCTGCATGTTAGGCTTAAAGAGCTGGATGTACAGCTGGAGCTAGTGGAAAATGTGCTAGAGTATAAAATTGCGAACAAACTTCAGTAAGAGCAGCTTGCATCGAAGGAATAAATGGACCATGCTTGTGGATTGATAAATATCCAAATACTGATGGAACTAACGGGGCTTGTTTCAGATATACATCATGCAAGAGTTTAACTTGGAATAATGATAGTTCATGCAAATGGATTAGTAATAAATGCACAACTAATGGTTCAAATTGTGTAGGAATTACTTTATGTTCAGAAACTAACACTGATGGAGGTTGTGTCACTGGATATGACGGAGCTTGTATTCAATCAGTACCAGCCTTGAATTCTTCAGATCCAAAAGTATGTAAACCTTACACCTCATGCGCTGATGCTTTCTACACAACTCATTCAGATTGTTAAATTGCTAGTAGTAAGTGCACAACCAATGGAACAACTGGTTGCATAGCTTTAGGATCATGCTCATCATATACTGCTTAGGCTGGATGTTACTTCAACGATAAGGGAACTCTATATACATCTGGAGTTATTACATCCACTGGTATTTGTACATGGGATACTACATCAAGTAGTTGTAGAGATTAATCTTGTGCTGATTTGACAGGCACAACTCATGCAACATGTTCTTCATAATTATCTACCTGCACATCAGATGGAACTACTTGTTTACTTAAAGGAGCCTGTACATCTTACACAACTTAAACTGCTTGCACAACAGCAGTTGGATCAGATGGAGCATGCTACTGGGAATTAGCATCTGCTACAAATAATAATACTGCAAAATGTAGATTACTTACTTGTGCTGATATTCAAAATGGAACAGCAACCAATGTTTGTTCTGTAGCCTTGTCAACTTGTGTTTCAAATGGAACTGCATGCATTACAAAAGCCAATTGCTCAACATATACATCTAAGATAGCATGTAATTCAGGAGGTTTGGATGGAATTTGTGTATTCACTTAATCAACAGCAACTGGAGCTGCTGCTGGAACTGGATCTTGTGCATTAATGACTGCATGTACTGTTGCTAATAATGATTAAACAGCCTGCTAAGCTGCCAGAGATAGATGTTCTTGGACTGCTGCTTCAGGAACTGGAGCAACCGCAGTTGCTAGTAAATGTGCTACTCATACTTGTGCTACAAATTAAGCTACCAACGGAGCCTGCACAAGATTCTTAAATTGGGATAAAAAGACTCAATAAATTTGTACTCTAGTAAGCGGAGCCTGCACAGCAACAGATCCATCAACATTATCTTCTAATGATTGCTTCTTAGTTTCTGGATATACATATACTTGGAATGCTTCATCAAGTAAATGTGGAGTTTGCACAGCAGTTGTAGTTTAACCAAATACCACAGACAATAATACCAACACAACAGATAATAACACAACAACAGACTCAGGATACATTCTTGGATTGTCTATCGTTTTAGGATATCTTATGTTGTGATGAGAATGATTTTTAAATATATATAGGGAAAATTTTATAGAATACACAAAAAAATCATCTTTCTAATCATTATTTTTTGTCTACAATTATTTTAACTTATTTGCATTATTTAGAATTCTTAAAATTATCTCCTCAAATATAGTTTATTAAAGAAGATATATACAATAAAAATGAAATCAGAAGATTTTAATTTTAGAAAATTGAAAAAGATTAATTGAAGGAAAAATTTTCATTCAAATCTTTCTCTCTAATATTTATAGCTGATAATATTCTACTTCTTTTAGCTTAATAGAATTTTCCACAACATTAGAACATCCAAAGAAGAAATGTCTATAAATTTTGTCTTGTTTTTTTTTAAATTAAGAATGCTTTTCCACTATGCATTTTCTATATTTTTTAATTTTCAAGAATGTAAACCATATTCAACTTATAGATTGAACATTCTTCCATTTGCAAAGTCAAAGAGTGTAATTTTTATTTTTGCTCTATAAACAACGATTTTTGAAATTAGTTGAAAGAATTTATAACATCATAGGATGAAATTAATTTTTACATAATATGTTTAATAAGAGATTATTATTGATTTGTTAAATTTGATTTGAAATAATTTATTTGCATCGCTGATTTAAAATAAAATCTTTAATAATTTAAATTAATATAATAAACGGGTAAGATTTATGAGAATATTTTTTTATTATTAATCTTAGATTTTTTTACTATCTTAATGAAGGGTTCCTATGGCATCAAGAATTGTTGATCTAAAAATGTTACAGCCATAAATTCATTTTTATTTTTCAAGAATGAAATTAATTTACAAATAAGTTTAAGAGATATAAATATTTTGTTAGAAATGGAGACAATTATGCTATAGTATTAAACTAGCACTCTGAAGGAAAAGCAGAGATTATTAAGAATAATATCAATATGTTAATTAAATCTCAATAAGTTTAAACAAGAATATTTTTGGACAAAAATTTATAGTTAAACCAACAATAAGTATACTTAAGTGTTAAAATTTCGCAGACCAATTAAAAAAAATCATAAAATGCGTTAATGAGACCAAAATATTTATTTTTGATATTAAGTTTCATAAAATTAATATTATAGGATTAAAATAATCATTTTATGGATTTTTGTAAGATTAAAGAAGAAATTTTCTAAAGCTTAATCGATTCTCCAATATTATTTCCAAGGCTAGAATTTTACAAATAAAAATAAATATTTCATTTATATTATTATATAATATTTAAAGAGCTAGTTGCAATCTATATTGAAAAACCTATATTAGAAATGACCATTAATATAAAATATTTAGTAGTGCAAGCAATAATGCTTTTATTTACTTTAAAACAAAATTGAAATTAGTGTTAAGATTATAGGTGGGAACTTGTTAATTTTTCAATAATTTGGTTACCATATAGATTCTACATATGTTAAGCGCTTCCAAATTTTACTTATTTAGATTGAGATGAAAAATATGGATGTAGAATTGACTATTTTTTAATGGATAAAAATTTTGTTTACTGAAACTAATCGATTAATGAGCAAAAGTAAGACTTTTTTGATCATGTAATCCTATTACTAACTGACATTAACTTAAACTTATGGAAATTAATTTAAATTTAGCTTGTCAAAAAACTAGAATAATGCTGAATTAAGAAAGATATCACCTCCTCTAAATATTATTGGTTTTTCGATTTTGATAGTAGTAATATGAAATATGAATGTAATTAATAAATATTATAATGTATTTGTAATTCACATAAGTTTAAGATAGATAATCTACAAATACTTGATTGATTAATTATATGAACAGAATATCTTATAATAATTTATTTATGAAAAACTATAATTCTATTTCAATATGAGTATATATAATCTGAATATAAATTTGTTTATGATTCAAAGTACAGATAGTGATTGTAAAGAAACTTTGAAATACCATATAAAATTATTTATGGATATAAATAATTTAGATTTTACCATTGCAAATAAGGATTCTAATGCCTTATAATAATAATATATAAAAATTGCAGTCACTTAATTGAAGAATAATACATTATCGATAATCAATAATTTACAAGATTAATCTCATCAGCTATAGATTACAGTTGAACATATTACTCAATTATTAAGTGAGAACATCATTAGATTAAATGATATTATTTCCAGTCTAGAGAATAATGTTTTAGAAGATAATTTGTTGTCATAAATAGAAGAATTTTTTAATATCTAAAGAATTAGAGGTTGTTACGTTAAGGATTAAAGTTTATATAAATTTTTATTTTTATTATTCAAAGCATTTCAACTACTAAATGCTTTAGAAAATCTAAATAATAATTAATTATATTGTTTAGAACATAAAAAATATAGTTATATTTTTAAAATTAAAAAAGGTACTTGAATTTAAAATGTTTTGAGATTGAACTAAAGCATTTTTATAAAACCTTTAAAGAATACTAAAGAATTAAAACTGGAAGAAGCACATATTATTTTAGAATAAAGAATTATCTAAATTAAGAATATACTTTCCTATCTTAATTTTTTAATGTTTTTATGCGTGAATTAAAATTTATAAATGAATAATGGAATTAAACTAATTGGGCAAAGGAATTAAACAAAAAGAAATATCATTAAAGAAAAAGGGCATTTTAATTGAAGATATATCTAAAGAAATAGATTAATTGAAAAAGAGAATGATAACTCCAATAAATTTATCAATTTAATCATTAAATCTATAATGGAACATATAATTTAAAGATTTGGCTCTAGAGGATCGAAACAATTTTGAAGAAGCAATTCGGATTTGCGATTAGATCTTATAATCAGACTAACTAAATATTCAAGCCTTATATAAAAAATCTTCATTTAACATTAAATATTAGCAAAGTTTTTAGTTTAAGTCTAATATTATAACTTATCATTTGTAAATTAGGATTAGACAAAAGAAGCAATACCGTTAATAGATCAAGTTTTACAAATCAATGCCAACTATGTGCTTGCTCTTAATTTAAAAAGGCCTTTGAATGTCTATAAATTATGAGGGGTGACTCTAAAGAAAAACAACGATACTTTGAAGAATCAATTGAATTTTTTGACAATGCATTTAATATTGATAACTCTTTTGTAATAGCTTTATTTATTAAAGGTAGGAATTATAATTTAGTTAGGTGGATGCTTATAAGATTTGTAAAATAATTAAGAAGCTATTAAATGTTATGATTTGTCGATAAAGATTATTCTAAAGAATTATTTAGCAAATTATAATAGAAGCTCATAAATAGTTACAATATATAGGCATAACTTTAGTTGATCTTTATAGATATGAAGAAGCTCTAACTAGTAATGATCAAAAATCTTTTTAAATCTAATTATTTATCTACATATTATAATCAGGGTATATTTTGGTCATAATTAGGAATTTTTTTAGAATCTATTAAGATAATTTAAGAATAAACTCACTTAAAAGAAATAACCAAGCAATTTTGTGTTTTGATAAAGTTATTTCAGTTGAACCCAATCATGCTAAATCATATTTAAATAATAATTATTTTTATATTACCTTGTTTTGAAAATTCTTTTATTTAAAAAACTTGAAAATAGATGAAGAAGCTAAATTATGTTATGATAAAACTATAAAATTAAATCCATCATATGATATAAGATTAAAAACAAATAGTTACTGAAATTTATTATAAAGTTATACCAATAAACTATTGCTTTATTACAATCACAAATTAGTGAATTCATAGCCTATTACAATTTTTCATATTCATTAAACTTAGGATAAAATATTCTAACCAAATGTTTAAAAAATCTCTAAAATTATAATATTAGGAGTTTTAAATATATCTAATTTGTGTATAAGTCAGAAATTATAATATGAAAGATCTTATTCCATGTTAAGTACTTTTTCATAAAGATTCATTTTCCATTTTAAGGTTTTATGAAGAAATTTTTTATAAAAAAAAAAGATTTTACACAAAAATTTTAGAAAATCTTAATTGATGAATATAATCTAGATTTTACCTAAAAAATTAAAACAACATAAGTTTGCTTTTTTTTTAACTGATTGTCAATTATGACTTTATTTAATCTAAAATTTAGTTTTTTGATTAACTTCTTACTAGTTTAAAATGAAGTTTATATAATAAAGATCTTTCTTGAATTTCAATTAATTGAATAAACAAATCTTATTAGGAGCCATTTTCTTTAACAACCTATGGCAAGTTATAATTTAAAGATTCTCCATTTATCTTTATCATTCCTTTAGCTCATCTGAAATTCTCTCATTTAGAACTAAGAGAATTTAGTGGTCTGTTGACTTAAGCAATATTTATTAAATATAAAAATCTAATTTAATCAATATAAAATATTATTTATTGTAGATATTGTTTAATAATAATTAAAAATAACAATATTGTTTTATTATTTATCAATATATAGATAAATAACAATTTGATAAAGAGATTAATAAATTTGCAAATCATGCATCGGTTTATTAAATGTTGATGGAGAAGAGTAATGTTAGATCGATATCACTTTTATAAGTGTTTACTGGAAATAGGGTTTCAAGTTTAATTATCTAATCTAATAGATCTTATAAATCTTTGGATAACATTCCTGACATAGTTTTTTTTAATTTTGTTATATTGCTTACTAAAACCTACAATTTGATTTTGCTCATCAAAGCTTTATGAAAAAATTAAGAATCTTCAAAAGAAGTTTTATTTAAGAATTTTGAATGAAGGATATTAGAAAATGAATAAAATTATTTTTTGAATTTATGATATTCTTCCTAAATTTATTTTTCTAAATATTTGTTTTTTGTAACATCTTCTGCTTAAAAGTTTTTAATTGCTTTTTAAATTTTACTTAATTTATCAATTAATATTAATATATCATTTTCCTCTAATGTATTCAGATGCATTTCGAAAGGACGAATATAAATCAAAGCTAGTGCATATTGTAATTGATAAATTGCAATTAAATACACATTCAATTTTAATTATAAAAAAATTCTCATCATTATTAATTTGAGTGATAAAATAATTACAAAGTTTGAATCTATTATAAAATAACTCCAATAAGCTTTGTAATCGCTTTAATCTTGATAAAATTGAACCTACTCTTCTTTTTTCTAAATATTATGATTTATCATAAAATTTTTCGCTTTAAAAGCTTGTACTCTCATTATTAAACACCACAGTATCTTCTATACCTCGAGCTTTCATTACAGAATGGTGGATTATATCTTAAAATTAAATTCTTTCATCCTCTCTGTATACGATCATCCTCTAAATTAGATTATTAAATATATTCCCTTTATTGTAAGGAAGAAGAGGAGCTTAAAAACTATTGGTTTTTAAATTTTACAAACTTTAATATCTTTTTTACATTGAACTACAATCGTAAGGTAGTTAGGATTTATGACATATCTAATAAAATAAAACTCCAAGTGAAAAAATATCACTTTTTTCTGTAGCTATATGATTCTCAAACATTTGAGGTGCTGAATAATTTGGAGTTCCTGTTCTAATCAAATCATTTTTTTTTGTAAGCTCTTTAATCAATCTTCCAATACCATAGTCTGAAATCTTAGATATGTATTTTTAGTTTATACTTTATATATTTTTCTCTCATTTACTTATCCTTTATTTTCATATTTAATCAGTATATTCTCTGGCTTAATATCTTAATGTATTATTTTTAAATAATGCAATTAATGTTAACCTGTTATTATTTTTTGTATCAAGTCTAAAACTTATTCTTCAGTATACCATTCATTATTTTCATTCATTTTATCAAATTCTATTTATAAATCTTCATCACATTTTTCCATTACAATATATATAAAGTAACCTTCATAAAAAATGTCAAATATTTAAACTAAATTTATTTAATAGAGGCTATTTTTGTCTAATTCAGATATTTGTTGTTTTAATAATATCCTCAATTTCACTTTACTGGGTTGTGTTATGAATCTCTTAATTTATAGGAATGATTTTAACACAATAAATTGTTGGATCTGTATTATCAATCTTTCGACATGAATATACTTACCCAAAGCAACCTTCTCCATAATATTCATCTGTTAGTATTATATAATTATCCTTAAACTGAGATTGTTTCGATAAAGAAGTCTAACTCATACTTTATATCTTAATTTATTTCTGAATTATATTAAGATGATTGTAAAATTAAATACTATTTATGCAAATTATATATGTAAAATTTTTCTTTAAACTGTTCTTTCAGTAAGTGAAGACATTAGTGTTTTATGATGTTTATGTATAATAGCTAGTCTTTAGTTTATCCTTTCAAATATTCAAAGAATTTTAATTAAAAATAGTCTATCCTTTATATTTTTCAATCTTTCTACCTTACTAATTAGAAAGCAGGCAAAGGGCACTCCAGGGTGTGAGTTTAATATTGAATAATTAAATCCAAACTCAAATCAAATTTTGACTATATTAAAAGACTTTTCAATATTTTATCAAGAAAATTAAAAAAGAAAGGGTTATATTAAGCAATTCTAAATTAAGGATTAAGAAAACTTTATAAATTTTAACAATATCTCTCCTTTTACATCAATGAATTAAACTCCAGTTTAGAAATCTTGCAATTAAAATAAATTTCAAAAAATTCAGTTAGTTAATAATTAAGTAAGTTACCTAATTTAACCAGATTCCTGTACATTCAAAAAATGAATTTTATTTTTAACTAATTTGGAAGAATGTATAGAGACATGATCAAATATTGGATTTTAATAATTAAGAATTTAATCTTAATGATAATCATGTAATTCTTAATCAAGAAGGTTAGAAGTTATTTAAAGCTAATAAATGAAAATATTATTACTTTGAAATTCTGATAATTTCAAACCAATAATTTATATATATATAATTAACTACACAATAATTATAAAGATTGATAATTTCTTAATAATAGATAATCGATATCTGAATATTCATCATTTTGTTATCATCAACTGTAATTATTCACTAAAAAAGATGTATTTCAAAAAAAATTAATTGATATAGGATTTTCTACATACAGATATTCTTGATTTTAGATTAACATTAAAAATTGCTTTCTTTCTCTTATTATTTTACTCTATTATAAAATGGTTTTTTTATCATTCTTTTTTTCAACAATCAGATCGGTAAATTCTATAATAAATAATTTAAGATAAAACTTATTTAAACAATTAATCAATCTTGTTTATAAAAATAAGGCATAATTAATTATTCAAATTTTATTCTCTTTAGATCATTTGTTTAATAATGTTATTTTATAAATTATTTAATTAATTATAAATTATTAATATTATTTAATAAATAGATGATAACCTCATTAATCATAGCATCTAAATAAGGACTTTATCATACTCGATCTGATATAATCTAATTAGTCCTTCTTATATTTTTCTATATAAGTGAAAGATTTTTCAATACATAATTTCACATATTATTTCTCCTACATATACCTTTCTATTTAAAAGCCTATCCCTAAATAGTAAGATTTAAAACCTTTTCAGTTCATTAATAATCATTAAAGGAATATCCATTACTTGAAATTTAAAGGGTTCCACTTGTATTTGGTTAAGAAAAAATAAAGGTTATAAATATACAATAAATTGTTTCTTAAGTTCAAATTTAGAATTCTCAAAAGTGCATTTATAACTTTCCTTTTGCTCCGCTATAGTTTCTTTCCAGATCATTAATGATTATACTTAATTCATTTTTTGATCTAGCCAAAATTATTTAGTAAATTTAGTCCTCCAATTCACCTAAAAAGAGTTTAGATTGAGTCCAACTGAATAAACTTAACGAAAGCATAGATTGTTGACTCTTTATATTATTAAGAGAATATTATTCCACCATTTCATTACATGTTTAGTAGCAAAAACCTTGATCCCTTCTAATTAATAAAAGTAATAACAAATACAAAACCTATTTTAAATAATCTTTTCTAATTTTTTATTTGAAAGTATTTTTCATGAAATTAATTGAAAAATCATAACTCCTCCTCTTTACTTTTCTATCTATCCTATGAATTTGACAATAATATTTTTAATAATTAATTTAGTTCTTTATTAAAAACAACTATTTTATTCAATATGAGTAAATGAAAATCATATTATTAAACCTTCAAAATCTTAAAGTTTTACAATTATTTATATTTCTCTTGAGGCTACTATTTTCTGATATTTTTATATCTCTAAAATTTTATATCATTTGCAATTCACTATAGAATAAGTTTTATATAAGCAATTAATCTGAATAAAAAATTTTTGATAAAACTATACAATGCTTATATGATTGAAGTATCAAAATAATTAATGTTTTATAAATTTCATATTATCATTCTCTTATTTATTGTTATTTAATCAGTGTATATTCTCATCTAAATATATCTTGATTTCTTATCCGAGTAATTCAATATTTTCCATCATCACTCAACTTACAAATAATTCAGTGATACCAAACGAAAGCTAATTTATATATTTATTCATCTTTGTATTTTAATAAACTGATGTAATTACCCTTCTTCATAAGAGTAATTAATTTAGGTTGATAATATAAGGAATGGAAAATTATCCATGCATAGTTGACCTCCTCCTTTGACAGGAATCTATATTCTATTATAGATCAATTCTATTCTAAAGCCCCACTATTTTCAATTAATAGTTTATATTAATAACCAAGATTAATTATCGTTTTGTTGTAATGTTGATTATTAATACTCGATTATATGTATCAGATGGTTCTCACTAAATGAAATTATTTAAGTTCCATTTTGATTAATTGAAATTCCAAATATTTAATCAATTTCTGTTATTCTGCCAACACTAAACCAGTGTATTAGAAGAATTATATAATTCATTACAAGCAGATATAAACATGATTTTAATTGTTGGATGAAAAATCAATGTAATTATGTAACTTTAACGTCTTTTGAGACTTTTTACATAACTCTTATGATCCCCTATTNCTTAATTCATTTTTTGATCTAGCCAAAATTATTTAGTAAATTTAGTCCTCCAATTCACCTAAAAAGAGTTTAGATTGAGTCCAACTGAATAAACTTAACGAAAGCATAGATTGTTGACTCTTTATATTATTAAGAGAATATTATTCCACCATTTCATTACATGTTTAGTAGCAAAAACCTTGATCCCTTCTAATTAATAAAAGTAATAACAAATACAAAACCTATTTTAAATAATCTTTTCTAATTTTTTATTTGAAAGTATTTTTCATGAAATTAATTGAAAAATCATAACTCCTCCTCTTTACTTTTCTATCTATCCTATGAATTTGACAATAATATTTTTAATAATTAATTTAGTTCTTTATTAAAAACAACTATTTTATTCAATATGAGTAAATGAAAATCATATTATTAAACCTTCAAAATCTTAAAGTTTTACAATTATTTATATTTCTCTTGAGGCTACTATTTTCTGATATTTTTATATCTCTAAAATTTTATATCATTTGCAATTCACTATAGAATAAGTTTTATATAAGCAATTAATCTGAATAAAAAATTTTTGATAAAACTATACAATGCTTATATGATTGAAGTATCAAAATAATTAATGTTTTATAAATTTCATATTATCATTCTCTTATTTATTGTTATTTAATCAGTGTATATTCTCATCTAAATATATCTTGATTTCTTATCCGAGTAATTCAATATTTTCCATCATCACTCAACTTACAAATAATTCAGTGATACCAAACGAAAGCTAATTTATATATTTATTCATCTTTGTATTTTAATAAACTGATGTAATTACCCTTCTTCATAAGAGTAATTAATTTAGGTTGATAATATAAGGAATGGAAAATTATCCATGCATAGTTGACCTCCTCCTTTGACAGGAATCTATATTCTATTATAGATCAATTCTATTCTAAAGCCCCACTATTTTCAATTAATAGTTTATATTAATAACCAAGATTAATTATCGTTTTGTTGTAATGTTGATTATTAATACTCGATTATATGTATCAGATGGTTCTCACTAAATGAAATTATTTAAGTTCCATTTTGATTAATTGAAATTCCAAATATTTAATCAATTTCTGTTATTCTGCCAACACTAAACCAGTGTATTAGAAGAATTATATAATTCATTACAAGCAGATATAAACATGATTTTAATTGTTGGATGAAAAATCAATGTAATTATGTAACTTTAACGTCTTTTGAGACTTTTTACATAACTCTTATGATCCCCTATTACTACTATTATTATAATACATTCTATTTTAAATATATTCATAATAATAATAAAACTTTCTTCATAGTCTTTTTTTATAAAAGAATATTTGATTTATTAAACAATGTGATTTGATGAATAAATGTTCATTCTTGAAAAATATCGCAAGTGAAAATCTTGGATTTCAGTCAATAACCCTTGATTAAATTCTTTGGTTTCTTCATATTTAAAATAAATAACATCAAAATTTTTCTCTAACCTACTCTATACAAACCTTTTTAGAGTCTTAACTGATGCTATTAATGTGTTCTTTTCTTTATTAATATCTATAGAATCACAGGAATCATATTATCTAACTGATCTGTCTTCTAATAATTGATAAAAATATCTATTCAAACTTGTTTGTTAATTCATATTTTAAGATTTTTAAATTAAGTGTATCTTTTCTGATTTATAACAAATATATTTAATATGACGATATCAATGTAAAATCCAAGGATTGTATCTCTTATTGTAATTATTTCAATTTTCTATGATATTTTATTAATAAATTCAATCATATTCAACCTATAAATCAATATTTAGTTCCTACAATCTGAGATAATCAAATCTAAAAAATTTATTCTTGATGCAATCATAAATTAAATTCATCAGGTTTTTCTAGCTAATTAAATTTTAGTGTTAAATTAAAATTCTGTTATCATTTTCTCGTAGATATTAGTATAATTCATTAAATAATCAGTTTCTATTATTTAAATTTGATTCTTTCAATCAATTTAGTTATAAATTTTATAGTTCACTATGCCATACAATATACTTAAACTAAATATAAAAACTTAACATTCAATATATAATTTGAATATTAGCTGAAAGTTACTTCCTTTTTTTGATCCAAAAAATAAATATTCTTTATTTCTTAAATAACTATCCTACTAATCTTACAAAATTAACCTAATAATAGTTGTTTCTAAACGATACAATAAACTTAGTTAATCTTGGAAATATTATCTTTCAAGAGTTCAAAATTTTATAATTTTAGGATTTTTATTGAAAATAAATTATAAATAGGCTCCTAATTCAAATTTAATAAGAAGCATAACCTATAAATTAATTAATTCTCAAATATTATAAACTCAAATTAGTTTTTAATATGAAGTATTTTCAATCAGAATCCTCTTCATTTAAAGGTAAGAATTTTTTTTTTAAGTTATTTTGAAAGCAAAGTTAAAGATACCATAATTTTCATTTAACATTATTTATATATAGCAAAGTTTACCAGTATTAATTATTTAATCTTAATCAAGGATATTAATTAATAAATAAATGATCAAATATGATAATCCACTGTAATTAAATGTAATTAATCATATAAAATTTGGGTTTGGGTTTGGTAAGGGAGTACTAGATTAGATTTATAATAAATAATAATATAGTCCTACTTTAGGTTGGGGCTGGGTCAAGGGGTTGGTTAAAATAGAAGGGAGAAACTATATAGTATAGTGTGGTAGGGGCCGGGTTAACTTGTATCAAAAAAGCGGGGGTTTTTAAAGTGACTTTTTAGGGGGTGAAAGATTATGGGAGGTTTTTTTTTTTTTTGCTCTTCATATGAAAAAAAAATAATTTAATTC